>JAQBSW010001210.1:110000-144565 GCA_029291075.1 Eudiplozoon nipponicum | reverse complement strand
ACTGATATCGATCAAGGCCAGAGTGTATGGATTTACTGGAGTAACAGGTGTTCAGAAATAGTTGTAATTCTCAATTTCGGTGAACTATAGCATACATTGATATCCATCATGTTGGTACCATGTACCGACTCGGCAACCATAGTGTTAGTACCATGTACCTTTTCGGTACTATAATGTTGGTATCGGTTACTGACACAATAGCCATAGTGTTAGTATCCTTTACAGACTCGGTATATATATTATATAGAGTGAGTTAGCGTGGAAGTCGCATTTTCGAGACTTTATATGATGTTAGCTTCACTACTATAGGTTTACACATTCGTCTAGGAGATTGTACCGTCCTATTATCCCACATTCCTCACCCAAATATATAGTGGTTAAAGGGCGTAATACCGGCTCCTACTGATGAGTCGCCAGTAAGCACGAAACGCATGTGCATGAGATTATACTTTCCGTTCATGCTGTCTTTCGGTGGGTGAAATTAATTTTTCTTTCTACGTTAATTGGAGCATTTTCTGACTGATGTCTCGTCTGACCTTTGGCTCGTCACTTATTATTTCGCTTCTAGCTAAATAATAAGCACCATTCGTTAGAATAAAATCTCTTTATTTTTTTGACTGGCGTTGGGATTCGTACGCTTCCAGCACTTCGATAAGCTAGAAGTTCATTTATGTGTCTCTGTTTGAGAGTGATTTGCTTTCCAACCCTTCATACATAGTCCAGCTGCGTTTACCATTTAATCCGTGAACGCGTATATGTTACACTCATCCAAGTTAACACATTTTGCTAAGTCATCATGAAATTTATCAGCATAAGCATGTTTAATTATGATGTGACGACTACTCGGGAGTCTATTCAGAGTACAGAATTCTGCACCAAGGTATAAGGTTCCATTTTGATGTTTAAAAAACTAAACTTGAATAATTGAAGATGACTATTATACAATGGTCCTAAATTTGGATTTTCCAAGGCAATTATCCGCATTTCTCATAAGCTCACTTATTTCATTGTCTCGCGTAATATTCATCGACATCTCTAACTTTTCAGTGAGCGCTTCTGGATTTTGATAGTTGAGTGCCGCCATACTTTGTCCGAACGGTTGCATTTTTCTTTATTGTCCAAAATCTCATTTAATAGAAGCTGCTCCATTAAATGATTTATTCGCTCTTGATTTTTCCTATGGCACTGTTTAAGAAAATGTTTGGCAACAATATCGAAATCGCAACGCAGCTTTAATAATTTTATTTGTTCCAACAGCATTGCTCGACCACAGTTAGTGGCAATAAATAGATTGAATCCCTTTCGTGGAAGCGGCTGATATATGTTTTGAATAATTGAAGTAATATTCATTGTGTCCCTCAGTAATAAATCATAAATCATTCAATAGGAATAAAAAAATACTTAGCGAACAGATGAAGTTAAATTTATCTCTTAACTTTATTTCAATTAAGCTTAACTAAATAAACTTAAAATACATGTTTAGTACACATGGTTTTCCAAACGAATGAATAAAATTTTTGCTAAGATTGTATATCATGTCATATGCGTGATTGGGTTCGGTTCAGAATTGGCGAATTATTCAATGTTTGTGTATGCTTCGCAATTGCCTGTTGTCCGACATCTGATTATTCGTTTGGTGTCAGCCATTTGCCTATCTAGGTTTATCACACCGTCTGTTTCAGGAAAGAGTGCACACTTGTAAGAAGTGCAATATTCTTATTTATATAAATCAAGGTTTGAACCTTGACATAAACACCAGTTCCATTAAGTATATGCATTTGTCTGTATTAACTAATAATTTTATAATTTATAAAAGGCAATTCATCCAGTAGACCGGTCTCGTTCATATACTGTCCACAATTTGTCGCCTAAAGTACATGAAGAGTTCCCAATATGAACGAAATTGATCTACTGGATGAACTGCCTTTTGTACATTATACAATGCTCAGTTTATACTGACAAATGTATGTATATAATGGAACCGGTGTTTACATCAAGACCGAAACCTTGATTTGAATAATTGTTATTATCCCACAGGAAACCAATATTGGTTTAATTATATAAATGCTCGTATTTGTTAGTTTATTTTGGTTCTGTATTACCCGAAAGTTTATATTCAATGATAATGCTACAGCTTCTGATTCCTGCCAATCCTGTATACGTTCCTAGCTTCACAGCACATATTCATCTTGCATGTACGATTTTTTTCTTATTTCTTTTGTTACTAGTGTTACATTTGAACAAATGGGATTTGTTATGCAACCTGAATATACGTGTTAATTCTAATTATACGCTTCCTGTCAAATGCTACATTGGAGACCAACAAATAATACAAAATATTATATGTTTAATTGAACGATGTAATAGTTATCACGAAGCGTGATAACAAATGCCGATCGAGACTAGAGCTTATGGATGTTCTGGAGTAGCAGGTGTTCTAAATTTGTTGTAGGTCATAATTTGGCCTATCTCGAATACCCGAGTGCTGGTATATTTTGCAGATCCGGTATCCAGAAAATTATTTCGTTGGTACCTTTTGCAGGCTCGGTTTATATTATGTATAGTAAATTGGCTTGAAAGTCACATTGCCGAAGACTTTATATGCAGCAAACTCCATTACTTCTTGACCACACATACGTAAAAGAGATTGTACCGTCCAACCGTCGTAAATATATGCTTGGTATAGGGAAATGATAATGAGTCGCCAGTAAGTACAATCTGTACATGAGAATGCACAATTTGTTCATGCCGACTTCTGTATATACTTCCGGTTCTATTTGAACTTATTTTTTACTAGGTACGCAGTACCAAATAATTGACTTTAAATAAAATAGTTAACCGCGATGAAGAATACTTACATTATATATTTAAATGAATTTCATCCTGATTATCCCTAAATTTGATAACTTTTATTCATCTATTTTATAGTGTATCGATTTGCTGGAGTTATTGATAGAGCTCACAAGATATGCAAACCTGTCAACTATGTCTAGATCTTCACTCTGCAGTCGCAGAGTTGGAGTGAGTGGTGGGTGATCCTGTAAAAGTATCTTACATTTAGAGGGTGCGAATTTCATACCGAGAGACGGAACAACGTCTGCTAATCTATTCAAGGTGGCCTGAGCAGCATCTCGATTGTCGAATAATAGTACGATATCGTCTGCATAGTCAAGATCGACTAGTTTACCGCCTGAGAGAACTTCAACACCTGCATCCTGAATGTGTGGAAGAGTGTTGTTCATAATAGCATCGATTACAAAATTAAACAAAAAGGGGGAAGTGGACAGCCTTGACGAACACCACTGCTGGTTGTAAAGTTGTGCGTTAATTCGTTGTAGACCTTAACGCGACCAGAAGTATTTGTGTAGAGAGCGCGTATAATATTTACAAATTTGGTGGGCACACCACTTTTCGACAGAATATGGAATAAAACATTGCGATCCACCGAGTCAAATGCACCCTTGAAGTCTAGAAAGACGGCTATTGTGGGACGGTGATATAAATGTCGCTGTTCAAGAACTTGCCTTAACGTAAAATATTATCTATACAACCTCGTCCTGAGCGGAATCCGGCCTGTTCTTCTCTAGTGTGTGATTCACGTGAAGCGCTAAGACGACGTAGGATAATCGAAGCAAATAACCTAGACACGACTGGAGTCAAGCTTATACCACGATGGTTATCGCACGAATTACGATTGCCTTTTTTGAAGATAGGAATGATGGTCGACTCATTCCAATCAAGTGGTACGGTCTCCTCATTCCATATAGTACGAAAAAGTTTAGTCAACGCTCCCGAAATTATATCGCCACCATCCTTAAATAATCCCGGAAGCAAATCATCAGGCCTGCGGCTTTGCGACGTTTAAGAGATAGGATTGCATCCCGTATTTCTAACTCTGATGGTTCTTCGAGACTAACATTCCACACTGTTGATACAGGCATGCTTTCGGGAATCGGAACTGACGCGGGTGCCCAAGAAAATTGATCTTTGAAGTGTTCAGCCCACCTATCAAGACGACTTATTTTATCGGTTATTAAATGGTTGCTACTATCATTTATATTTATTCTCGGAACTGTTGCGCGAATAATTTGGAACAAGCAGCGACAATTACCTGACGCGAACACTTTTCACATTCCTTCAGCCTTTTGAGTCCAAAAGGATTCGAGATCGACTTTTAGACTGCGCTTAAGTTGGCGTTCCATATTGCGACGAGTATTATTATGAGCCGAGGCTAGTGGAATTTGGCGCCTTGTTTCACGTATCCTCATAGATTTTTCAGAGAGCCGCATTACCGAAGACTTTAGCTGAAATTGGCTTCATTTCCACTTGATTATGCATTCCTACAAGTGATTGTACCGTCCGACTGTTTCACAGTTGAAGAGAAATCATGAATTAGGTACAGGGCGTAGTACCAGTTCATACTGATAAGTTGACAGTAAGCAAGAAACGCATGTGGACATGAGATTATACATATTGTTTATGCAAAATTTAGTACCCCCTTCTGGTATTATTCGAATGAATTTGTTAGTAGGAATGCACTAACACACAATTGCAAATAAATATTCTGTCAGTCTAACATAAAGTATAGTATAAGGTAAATGCCATTCATTAAGTTGCCCAGTTTAGTGCTTATTCGGTATTCATCAAGCACTCGCTAGAATTGCCGCAGCCATATCACGAACCAGGGTGTATATCCTCGTCTTGCAGCTCACCAATTAGGCCAAAAAAGCCGCGTTTTGCGTGATATTTTCGGTTATATACCAACAATTTAGTCACATTTTCTACCGGGTGGATCCCTTACGTATTGATTTAAATCGTAAATACTAACTGACCACCAGGATCGGTCACTATTGACCAAACACCATATTATCTTGAGTAGCGATATGAAATTAAACTATCTTGACAGGATTTTGTCATTCTTTATTTTGCCAGCACAAAAATAATTGCATAATGAAATCAATTCAATTCACTAATTAGACCGAGTTCCATCTTATTGTACACTAATCAAGAACTTGCCAGAATTGCCGCGATCGGGGCTATAATCGAAGCGTATTTGCTTCATTCGTGCAATTCAACAACAACGCCACATAACTCGCGAGCTTCATGCGATTTTGAATTATATGCCAACGTATGTTTCCGAACAAACAAACTAACCACTCCCAAACTCTCAGTATAGAACAATTAAATACTGTTTGTTGCGAAGAGCTAATATATATGCAAGTATGTTTTAGGTGTTGCGAACCTAGAAACAAATTAGTTCAATTATGACCAGAAGGACAAACCAAAGACAGCATGAACGGAAAGTATAATCTCATGCACATTCGTTTCGTGCTTACTGGCGACTCATCAGTAGGAGCCGGTATTACGCCCTTTAACCACTATATATTTGGTCAAAGAATGTGGAATAATAGGACGGTACAATCTCCTAGACGAATGTGTAAACCTGCAATAGTGAAGCTAACATCACCTAAAGTCAACGACAATGCGACTTCAACGCTACCTCACACTATATAATATATATACCGAGGTGGTGGGTGAGGAATGTGGTAAAATTGGACATGTGAAATTAATGTTCAATTAAATCATAATTTCAGAAGTTTATTATATACATGTCTTGGTATAAACTTAAATTGTCAAGAAAGAAGTTTTTTACTATATTTGCTATTTATACTGTTTTATTCAAATTTACAATATATATATATATATATATATATATATATATATATGCTCTATATATATATATATATATATATATATATATATATATATATATATACTCTCTCTTCTCAATAGAAATTATTTATTTGCATATTCATCTACTTTAAACATGCTCACGATTTACACAAACTCAATTAAATCACCCTTTTCCTTTTACAATATTTTATCTCACTCTCTCTCTCTCACACACACACTCATTTGGTTTTTCCACTTACTTTTAAATTACAAACGCAAGCTCAGGCATATTCTCGCAGAAGATCAAGCACACACATACACACACGCGTCTTGTACGCCTTCAGTTATTCATTCAAGCGTTATCACATTCGCGTAATTTCTTTCTTTAAATTTTTTTCTTGTCCAGTCACCTACTCACCTATTTACACAAACAAAATTAGACAAAATGAATTTTGATTAAAGGCAGGATTATTGGCTTAATTCTCTTTAATTCACATTCATTTTTATAAATATTCAAATTTGATAAATTGCGTGATACAGTTGTCAAATTAAGATTTCTACAAGGCTGCCTTGAATAAATACGTAAAATTCTTAACTTTACCGAATGCATGAATGCGTTGCGGGTAGATTTCATGACAAATACAAGAATTCGATAAAATTCAGGCTAATTCTACTACGTTATTTGACATATTGGTAAGTAACTTGCCTTATCAACGGAGTCTTACAGTGTGGTAAAGTAAAAATCAGCCGTTGTAGATGGACCTCAACTTATGAAATCCAGGGCTGGAGGCACTTTATGCAAATTTGGGCAAGGACAAACATCGTCGCTTACTCATCGGAATAAATAATGCAAGTGCTAGCTTAAAACCTTCAATCAGATGTCGGTTTTGATTAAACGGTATGTCATAAAAATCCTTGCTCATATGAATGAGTTCTAGGAATAAGAAGGAGTGCGACTTACGGTGCTACAACTCCTCTATTGGAGCAACTTTTGTTGGTCCTCATGTACCGCTTAGACACAGAGTTTATCCATTAGCTCTTGGAATATGAACTCCAGCTTCGCGAGTTTGTCAGTCTCTTACGACTGCTCAACTGCTCGAGTTCAGTATTCACAATACTAGTCTTCAGAAGACTAGAATGTTTAAAAAAGCCATATCTTATGCGGACTGGAGAGTTCTAAAATCTCATTCTGCTTTTTCTATTTTCCGCGAAGGTAAGCTATTTCTCTAAGTCGTAACTATGCACGCGCCAAACCCCATTCATTCAATTACTGAGAATAAATATTTCGTTAAAAAGTTATCAAAGTTGGCCTCTTCATTGCACGGGAATTGGATCTGCAGGAAGATGGACCTAAGCTGACAATAGCTGTGATAACGGCATCAGACTGTTCAATCTTGCTCTGAGCCTTAACATGATGGTGGTAAACTCAATTTGTTACAGTGTCCGTGCATTGATAAAGGATAAAATTGTGCAGAATGTCGCCACAGACACGTTTGCTTCTGCTGAGCGATCTCGAGCTATAGCCGATACAGAACCAGTAGCATATGGAGCGCTATGAAGTAAAAGCTTACGTATGACTCGGCTAGTCTTCCTATGATAAAGCCTGTGAACTCGTTTTATATCTTTAATAACAAAAAAATCATTTCAAAACGCATCCTCTGTAAGATTAATAGAAAATCAAATTCCAGCTGGTAAGCTGCGCAAAGCGTTTACTGCCCGCCACGCCGCGGATGGTCAAAACTGGCTTAATTTCGCTAATGAGCTGGAAAAATAACGAATCATAACAAATTAGTTTAACAGTCCGTTTAGATTTGATCTATTATCAATGGTCAAATTGCCAAAAGTGTACGGACGCCACAAGTCAAAAATTCGATTTTTCACATATTTCAAACGGTGTAGAAAGCGATGAATTGACGAGATGTAAATCAAAACGCCTACTTCTGATGATGTGGCATAAACTTGTGGTGTCGTG
The DNA here is from genome assembly GCA_029291075.1 of Eudiplozoon nipponicum. NCBI lineage: Eukaryota > Metazoa > Platyhelminthes > Monogenea > Mazocraeidea > Diplozoidae > Eudiplozoon > Eudiplozoon nipponicum. Next base: position 136,920 of record JAQBSW010001210.1, on the reverse strand, counting down.
GAGAACTGCAAAGCTGCCGAGTCAATGGTCTGTCCTTCTTGTCTCTTTTAGTTTCGTGGAATAGATGTTCAGAAGGATTATCATAAGCTCATTACCGAAATTTTGAGGGAAGTATACGTTCCAAACAAGTAGAAGAGTGCTTCTCTGTTGCTAATCCACAAAATTTAGCGTCAAATCGTAACGGATAGATACTTCTTAAACTCAATTAGTAGATATCTGACGCTCCTCTGGCACAGCATCGTCAGCTTATTCAACGTCAACAAGTCGGCCAACACCATCGATCTCCACCGCGGAAAGAGTTGCGGTGACTTCAGCGAAGATTACATCCATAGTATGATGGGCCCACTAAAAGGTAACTACCACGCATTGCGTTTTGGCATTTTCTTTTTGCATAACACGTATTGCATAGAATAACAGATGTGAGTTGGAGCAAATTCTATCAGACTCAATTGTAAAATAATAGTTGAATTCGCTGAAAATTACGCTCGTAACTTTGTAGAAATAATCCAACTTAAATGGCATACAATAGAAGTATGTCAACCTATTAGGAGATGCGTGCCGCAGTTGTAATTTTTAGAAACAAAAATAATGTTTCAGTTTGATCTCCGTCAGCTGGTTTTTGCACTCTCATCAGCACAGAAAACAGTAAAAACGATTCAATAAGTGTAATTGGCGTTAGTCTCGCCATGCAGTGCAACTAGAAACAAGTAAAATGGACATTTATTTCAAGTCATCAAAATTTAATTAAATAATTTTGCATGTTGGACAAATAATTGATGCAGCCAAGTTCAAAGAAACGTAGTTCCGGAGTCAAACAGACGAAGGCTCCTTTCTTATATGGTATTTCTTGATAACTAGTCATAACTACCAAACTGCTACGAATGGGCGACGCGCTGTCTATAACTCAAGCATTTTGAAGCTTAAGCTATTTGGTCGATATTAACTGCTGTCATTTCATCTAAATTATCACTTAGATATTGAATATATACTTGCTTGTACGTCAAACAGTCAACTTCCGACAATAGAGGTTTAGAAACATTGCCAAATTATTAAAAGTTAAATACTGTTTGTTGCGGAGAGCTAATATATATATATGCAAGAATGTATAGGTTGTTGCAAACCTAGTAACAAATTAGTTCAGTTGTGAACAGAAGGATAAACCAAAGACAGCATGAACGGAAAGTATAATCTCATGCACATTCGTTTCGTGCTTACTGGCGACTCATCAGTAGGAGCCGGTATTACGCCCTCTAACCACTATATATTTGGTAGAAGAATGTGGAATAATAGGACGGTACAATCTCCTAGACGAATGTGTAAACATGCAGTAGTGAAGCTACCATCATATAAAGTGTACGACAATGCGACTTCCAGGATAACTCACACTATATAATATATATACCGAGTCTGTAAAGGGTACTAACACGATGGCTATTGTGTCAGTAACCTATACCTACATTGTAGTACCAAAAAGGTACATGGTACTAACACTATGGTTGCCGAGTCGGTACATTGTATCAACATGATGGATATCAATGCATGCTATAGTTCACTGAAATTGAGAATTAAAACTATTTCTGAACACCTGTTGCTCCAGTAAATCCATACACTCTGGTCTTGATCATTATCAGTTATCAAATTTCGGTACCATAATGTTAGTATCGGTTACTAAAACAATAGCCATAGTGTTAGTGTCCTTTACAGACTCGGTATATATATTATATAGTGTGAGCTAGCGTTGAAGTCGCATTGTCGTAGACTTTATATACATACATAATACATACTTACATGCCAAATTATTCATTGGTTACACAATATTTGAATGAATGCAGGAAAAATTTGTCGAAAGCACTGACCTTAATCTAAGTAATTTAAAATAATCAATATCAAGGATTAATAAATTAATAGCAACCAGCATTTTCGGTCGTCTTAATCCTAATTCCTACAGGCAAAACCAATATATTTTTCGTGGTGTGTATCATAAACGTGAACAAACAATTTAAAAATTATTTATTTATAATCAAGTTTATTTAAACCGATCAAAGCAAATAATAAAACTAACGCAATTTCACACTCTGATGATTTCTAACTATCTCGGTTATAAAAATAGAGCAGGATGAAAAACTTAATAACCAGGATCAAACCACATTCAATAATTGGCATTGAAAAGTTGTAATATGTCTGTCACTCCTTGATGGCTCGTATGCATTGTTCTTTATATGAATTTTTGCTACAACATCTGTGTGAAGGTAAGAACATTATTTGGTTGCACCTTTCGCTTGACTCAAACAAGTAATTCAATTAAAACAATAATTCATTGCGCGGGTGGTGGTAAAAATTCTTTAAATCAAGTTTGCGAGCTTGAAGTAAACACCAATCCCATTGTTTTTAACCAGTCGATATTTCCAGTCAAGTTCAATGTATGCGAGACTGCTAGAGGTGAGAACCGCATATCTAAATTTGATTTCTATATATATTCAATGCGGTTTGATCCTCGATAGTCAGTTTGCCGTCGTACTCTGATGATGATCATGGAAGGTCGAAACGCGTATTAGTGCGTTGCAGCTGGCGGTAGTTTTGTTACGTTGTTCGTAAACTGGTTAAATACAATGGGGTTGGTGTTTACTTCAAGCTCGCAAACTTGAATTAAAGTATTGTTACCACCACCCGCGCAATCAATTATTGTTAAATTGTATTGTCTTTATATGTATATGTGGCGAAAGCTGCAATCAATTAATGCTCGTGACTGCATAGAAATTGTGCAGCCGACATTTCCAGTCAAGTTCAATGTATGCGAGACTGCTAGAGGTGAGAGCCGCATATCTAAATTTGATTTCCAAATATATTCAATGCGGTTTGATACTCGATAGTCAGTTTGCCGTCGTACTCTGATGATGATCATGGAAGGTCGAAACGTGTCAGTGCGTTGCAGCTGGCGGTAGTTTTGTTATGTTGTTCGTAGACTGGTTAAATACAATGGGGTTAGTGTTTACTTCAAGCTCGCAAACTTGATTTAAAGCATTGTTACCACCACCCGCGCAATCAATTATTGTTAAATTGTATTGTCTTTATATGTATATGTGGCGAAAGCTGCAAACAATTAATGTTCGTGACTGCATAGAATTTGTGCAGCCGACATTTCCAGTCAAGTTCAATGTATGCAAGACTGCTAGAGGTGAGAGCCGCATATCTAAATTTGATTTCCATATATATTCAATGCGGTTTGATACTCGATAGTCAGTTTTCCGTCGTACTCTGATGATGATCATGGAAGGTCGAAACGCGTCAGTGCGTTGCAGCTAGCGGTAGTTTTGTTATGTTGTTCGACGACTGGTTAAATACAATGGGATTGGTGTTTACTTCAAGCTCGCAAACTTGAATTAAAGAATTGTTACCACCACCCGCGCAAACAATTATTGTTAAATTGTATTGCCTATATATGTATATGTGGCGAAAGCTACAAACAATTAATGTTCGTGACTGCATAGAAATTGTGCAGGCGAGATTTCCAGTCAAGTTCAATGTATGCGAGACTGCTAGAGGTGAGAGCCGCATATCTAAATTTGTTTTCCATATATATTCAATGCGATTTGATCCTCGATAGTCAGTTTGCCGTCGTACTCTGATGATGATCATGGAAGGTCGAAACGCGTCAGTGCGTTGCAGGTGGCGGTAGTTTTGTTATATTGTTCGAAGACTGGTTAAATACAACGGGGTTGGTGTTTACTTCAAGCTCGCAAACTTGTATTAAAGCATTGTTACCACCACCCGCGCAATCAATTATTGTTAAATTGTATTCTCTTTATATGTATATATGGCGAAAGCTGCAAACAATTAATGTTCGTGACTGCATAGAAATTGTGCAGCCGACATTTCCAGTCAAGTTCAATGTATGCAAGACTGCTAGAGGTGAGAGCCGCATATCTAAATTTGAGTTCCATATATATTCAATGCGGTTTGATACTCGATAGTCAGTTTGCCGTCGTACTCTGATGATGATCATGGAAGGTCGAAACGCGTCAGTGCCTTGCGGCTGGCGGTAGTTTTGTTATGTTGTTCGGCGACTGGTTAAAAACAATGGGATTGATGTTTACTTCAAGCTCGCAAACTTGATTTAAAGAATTGTTACCACCACCCGCGCAATCAATTATTGTTTTATTGTATTGCTTATATGTGTACAGGTGGCAAAAGCTGCAAACAGTTAATGTTCGTGACTGCATAGAAATTGTGCAGCCGACATTTCCAGTCAAGTTCAATGTATGCGAGACTGCTAAATGTAAGATCCGCATATCTAAATTTGATTTCCATATACATTCAATGCGGTTTGATCCTCGATAGTCATTTAGCCGTCGTACTCTGATGATGGTCATGGAAGGTGGAAACGCGTCAGTGCGTTGCGGCTGGCGGTAGTTTTGTTATGTTGTTCGACGACTGGTTAAAATCAATGGGATTGGAGTTAACTTCAAGCTCGCAAACTTAATTTAAAGAAAAGTAATTCAATTTATTAATCACCGACTAAGCACAATGTTGATAACAACAATTTAGTTTATCCGATAACATTCAGTCAACTAAAAATTATGTGACATCGACATGTTTTAAAGTTGTGTGTAACTTAACCAAGGATTACATACAATCATCACAGTTTGATCCCCTTTAGTCAGTTTTCTGGCGTTCTATGACAGCGGCCAAGGTCGATACGCAATAGCACGCGTAACTGTTTACCGTTAGTTTTACTGCGTTATTCGATTGATAAGAAAATGGTAATTGTATTTATTTCGAGTTAATAGACTTTATTTTGAATGCATAAATGTCATCACTACTACTCATTGAATGAGCGCTAAATTGAGTAACCATACAAAAACAGCTAATAAAAATAGATGGTTCAAGTACGTAACAGTTTTTTTATTGACTTGTGTGTGCATCTGTATATTCTTGTTTGTCATGTATGTCTCAGGCCAAAACATCAATAATGGAAAGACATTAGGAAGAAGAGGATAAATTAAATGACACAAGTGAGCTCGATAGTTAATTACCAGCTGCTTCTTTTCATAAAATACATGTCATATAGGAACAATTATTCCTTTTGCAATAAACACGACAATTTAAAAACAATGTGTGACGTTAAGAGCTGGCATTAAGCAGCTGCTTAGAAGTGTTTTTTTTAATTGATAAGCTTAAACATCAAAATGATATGTCCTAGATGAAACAATAATGCAATGCTCAGAACAATATAATTAAAAAGGCTGTGAAAAATCATGCCTCTTTGTCGAACGCGTCATCTACAACTGCGAATACATGTCGATGAAGCATTATAACAGACATCGAGAAATGCAAAAGTTTTCGCGCAGACACCTATATTTAAAAAAGCTCGACATATGCTCGCATGCGAGACAAAAGCAATAACAACTAAGTAGTCTAGGAAAGCAACAGTAGCGAGCTACAAATACCGGTGGAACAACAGTAGAGTGTGACGGATCGTATACTTTTGGACTACACATCCATTTCCCGGTAGTATCCCTGCCTGAGTTGACCTAGATCTCTTCTATCGCTCAGACACACACATGCATATATGCATAAAAGGAAACACGTAAACACACAAATGCATATAAACATACAAACATGCATACACATGAAAACATAAAACAAATCATTTATAAATACACACATACACACATACAACCATACATACAAAAATATATACATACATACACACGTACATGCATACACACATACACAAATGCATACACACACACATACATACATACATACATACATACATACATACATACATACATACATACATACATACATACATACATACATACATACATACATACATACATACATACATACAAACAAACATACAGACTTATATCATTAATACGTATGTAAACACCATCATAATGAACTGAATACCAATTTAAAATTAATTTTGTGGTATTCAACAGGGCCATATTTTTCCACGTAATAGAATACTTGCTAAAGGTTAATTAATTCGGTTCCATTCCAGTTAAATATACTTGCACCAAGCAGTGCTGCTTAAACCCATTGTATTTACAACAAAGCTGTAAAAATAATCTAGACACAACACAGTGTTCTGCCTTTAAATACAGACCTACCGAAGTAAGTCTTATCGTATTACAATGAAATAAACATACAGGTAGTCATTCCAATGTGTCGCTTACGCCAGTGAAGCAATTTTTTATACTTCAACTTAAATAAAAACCGAAGAATTAAGCAAGCATTGCCTGTGCGGACGGTGAGTTTAATATGAAGGAAAGGCTAACAGAAGGCATAAGTTGGTACATGATTTAAAATAATGTGTAGTGTGCGGCAGGGCTGGAACAGTACTATGAGTAATAGATTCGGAATCAAATGTATCTGAGCTCGACTCCCATCGCGGCTAATTCTGAGAAATAATTGAGAAGTTCCCAATGAGGACGGAGTCGATCAACTTGATGAATTACCTTTTGCACATTGTGTAATTTTTAATATATAATGGCATGTATATAATTAGAATACTGTCATTAAACATCAACTTATTTAAATATATATATATATATATATATATAAATATATTATATATATATATATATTATATATATATTCAAAAACTTAGATGGGATAGAAAATCCAATTCATCAAATAGATCGGTTTCACCCTAATTAGGAACTGATCAAGAAGTTGCCAGAAATGCGGAATCTGATATTTTAACCACGGAGAAATTGATTTAGAATCTTTCAGCTCATACACTACGCTATCAACGTCACGCATGACGTGCAACTTTCAGATGTATACCAGCTTTTATATATAGTTTGTATAAGGTAAGTATTTCAACAAATAGTCAAAGCCATTAAACAAAAATTGATTGCGCGTGTGGTGGTAACAATTCCTTAAATCAAGTTTGCGAGCTTTAAATAAACACCAATCCCATTTTATTTAACCAGTCGTCGAACAACATAAAACTACTGCCAGTCGCAACGCACTGACGCGTTTCGACCTTCCATGATCATCACCAGAGTACGACGGCAAACTGATTAGCGAGGATCAAACCGCATTGCATATATATGGAAAGCAAAAATTAGACATGCGGCTCTCACCTCTAGAAGTCTTGCATACATTGTACGTGACTGGAAATGTCGGCTGCACAATTTCTATGCAGTCACGAACATTAACTGTTTGTAGCTTTCGCCACACATATATATAGACAATACAATTAAACAATAATTGATTGCGCGGATGGTGGTAACAATTCTTTAAATCAAGTTTGCAAGCTTGAATTAAACACCAATCCCATTGTATTTAACCAGTCGTCGAACAAAACTACCTCCAGTCGCACACCGAGTGCTCAATGATGACGAATTCAATCTGGGAGATGCATTGTATTAACTATCAAGCGCAATGTTTAATTTATAACGATAGCCATACCGAAATTTTTAAAAGACTTACTTTCGCGACAGAAGTGGTACCACACAATCAACAAAAATTCTTAATATAACTTTATTGATATTTCAATCGACACTCCTTTCATCTATTGCAAAACACGTGCCCCCACTTTCAAAAACAACAAATTCTACACCACTAAATAACATGGAGTTGGAATATCAATTAAGAAACACGAAAAAGAATGTTGGGTGTGCGTATGATACCACTTCTATCGCAAAAAGAAGAGTCTATTGAAAATGAAACAAAACCACCCGTTGAAAACAAAATAATTCAAGAATTGACAGACAGATGGACAGATAGCAATACGTCAGCACTGAAGAATTGACTTTTCACTCCGCATAACCGCTAAATTTTTATGTGAACTGCAAAAGAACACTAAGTCATACATCGCTTGTGAGAAAAATGACAGGAAGCACATACGCAAAAAATATTGAATATCAATACTGAATAATATAATCAACAATAATATCGACGAAATGACAAAATAAGATGCAAAAAATGGCACAAGTAAGTAACAACTCTAGAAAACAAAGTTGGCACGATAGCCTATGAGGCAATATACACGTACTTTCCTCTCTCCAGATGATACTTTAAAACAATAAAAACGGTACTTGCAGTTAGAAATCAGTTATCTAAAACGTGCTAACTCAAATGAGTCGTTGCAAACTGTAGGCGGATCCATGCTGAAATTTTATAATCTAATGGAGTCATTAATTATGTTGTATTCTATAGATGCTAAAGAAACCAACCAACCTTAAAGCTACGGAAATCACCGAAAATAAGTGTACACAGGTACTGTAAGCGAACATAGAAATTATAAATTAGTGTACTTGAGAACTGTAAATTTTTGTTAATAATAAATATCATGTAATAAACAGTAAGGCATCGCATAATAATCCTAAAAAATAATCACGAATCCATTATTGTACTTCATGAATAGTTAAAATTGATTCAAATTCTCCGTGGCGTGTTTCTGTCCACTGAAATAGTAGCCGCAAATCGGTATTCGCCGAAGCATCACGTTGACGTTAACGACGCTGCAAGTTTGAATAGTATTATTCTTCTGACAAGCAGACAACACTATTCATAAATACTGCCAAATGAATTTAGGTTTAGTATAAATTAACTGACGCATGTGGCTGGAACGCATACCTCTTGTCAACACGCCAGAAATTTAGTTCAAATATAAGCTGTAGTCATAAATGAATATGGAACAGTTAAAGTGTATCTACTGATATAATTATTTTGGTGTTCAGTTAGGCTGCATGTTTAAACGCCTTCATGTTCTACACGACTAGCCTTACCAGTCTGTCTTCTAACCTGGAATTCAATTTTTCCACCGAACCAGTAGTACTTCTATTCTAGTCAATGTCTTTGACACTTATTTGTTAGCAATATGAACAATTCGAAGTTGAGTTCTAAAAAATTCTTGAGACACTAGAGCGTCATTATTAAACATTCACGTTGGTTTAAATGGTTCTTCAATTAAGCACTTTGCGACACACAATCATCATTGACCAACAAATGCTGAATTCATATTATAATTCATTCCATCAAACCGAAATGATCTCTATGTACATACACATAATACTATTACGTGGAAGTTTTTGATTGATACCATAATTACGCTTAATATTTTAACAATTAATTACATATTTGACTAAAAAATAAAACAAATCAATCTATCGTTTAGTAATTTTGAAAATATGATAGCCATTATTGTCATATACGCTGCTACAAGTAATGCGTAAATCAACGACCCATTCCTGTCATTGCGATATTATCTGCTTCGTGTAAACTACGAGTTTGCATATCTCGCGATTTCGGCATGGATACAGATGAAATCGACAACGTATGTGTAATAACATCCCACCATTACCCCATAATTCAATATCATTTCCGAACGTAGAATTTTGTCTGTCTAATAATGGGAGATCAGTGATTGTTAGCCTCAGCATTAATACGGTAGCGATACACAAGAGTAGCCAGCTGGAGGTAAAACTGACCAAAACAAACAGTTGGTAAGCAACTGAAAATTTATTCACTACGCGGTTTTGGGGACGTATGGTGTGAGTTGCATGCCTATGAAGCAAGTGCTTCCAGATTCAAATCACAGGCGCGGAAATTCTGGCTACTAATGAGGAGTTAGCAACAGGGACGAAACCGGTCTACAAACTTAACTTCCTATACTAGCTCTTGCCATGCTTTGTCTAAAAGAAAATAATGAAGGTATTTATTTATTTGTTTATTAAAATTCTAGGATGTGACAGAAATATGGTACGTCGGACCAAAAACAGTGAGAATGTGTGCTGAAAGTAATTTTAATCGATGTGTATGAAGTGTTTCACATATTTGCATTAAAGTAAGGCCAATAAAGGTAGAGGACAAGCACTAGAAAAAACACTAGGAAACACATTCATGTGCGAAACGTTGTTATTTTTCATATGACTATATTTAGACAATGGAATTATGCATTGTCCTTTTTTAGAAGAATAAAAAACTACAATAACAACAACAACAGAAGCAATAGAATTAGTAGTTGCATAATGAGTATTGTTATTAATGTCATCATTAATAGTAATAATAATAATAAGTAGTAATATATAAGTCTAAGTATAAATAGTATAAGAAGCGATATAAGTAGAAATAGTAGTAGTGGTGGTAGCAGTAGTAGTTTTTGTGATAAATCCACAGACATAAAATCATACTGATATTGGTAAGAGATAACTGCATAAAAAATCCAACTTGATGCAAAAATGATAAATACATCGACAGGAGTCACGCAAAGGCAGTTTATTAGTCCAAGTAAATCACATACTAAAGAACAACATTTAATACAGAAAGGAAAAACAATCACCGAATTACTAGCTTTATTGCAACATAATGAACAAACAGATACTCATAGTTATTAACAGAAATTTTCTAAAAGTATTCCAATAAAATGCCCGGTTAGGCAAAGCCAATGAGCTAATTTGTATAAATTAGAGCAATCTGAAAATTTACTCGTCAATGACTACCGAAATAGCTCGAGAAAATTTGGAATTCGATACACATCTTGTTAGCCAAATCAATGATTAGGTAATAGTGCGGCACTGAGTTGCGCAGCCTTTTATTTCTTTTGGACAAACCCCTTTCGGATGGAGTAAATGTTTGAAACTTACAACGATGGTAACGACTATCGCTCGAGAGTATCCTTTGTGTACAAAACACAAATTTCGCAGATAGTACCTTATGTTTTTGGCCATTTGGTCAGTGCTGTTATTCCCTAGTGTAATAACTTGTGCACAGTCTCGATATGCGTAGTGTAGTTAAATCTGCACAAGTATAATTATATATTTAAAGTGAACAGATTACCAACCAAGCTGTTTGACTTTACATTTTCCGGCTGGTCTGGATCAAGTTATATTTTAAACTTTCCTATTAAAGATAGGGGATCAAGCCAGAAATAAATTCATGATTAAAAATTATTTACAATTAAAAAAAATTTCAATGACAATGAGAATGTGGCAGCCTTACCAAACTTATAACTATATACGTTGAGAATCATACGCTTACAATGAGCCGTAAAACCAAACCCAATGACATTTTTTGCAATTGTGTTCCAGGTATTGCGCACCTAGCAATAAATTTATTTAAATATGACCAGAAGCATAAATTAAAGTCAGCATGGATTACCACGAAAAGTGATAACGGATATCGATTACGGCCAGAGTGTATGGATTTGCTGGAGTAATATATGTTCAGAAGTATTTGTAAATCTCAATTTTTGTTAAATTTAGCATACCTTGAAATCCACTGTTTTGATACGATGTACCGACTCGGCAACCATAGTTTTAGTATCATGTACCTATTCGGCAACCATAGTGTTGGTACCCTTTACAGGCTTGGTATATATATTATATATAATGAGTTGGCTTTCAAGTCAAATTGTCGAAGACTATATATGAAGTTAGCTTCACTACTTCATGTTTACATATTCGCGTAGGAGATTGTACCGTCCTATTTTCTAGCATTCCTCACCAAAATATATTGTGGGTAAAAGGCGTAATACAGAGTCCTATCGATGAGTCGCTAGTAAACACGAAACAAATGTTCATATGTGAGTATACCTTCCGTTAATACTAAATTTGGTTTATCCTTGTGGTAAAACAAAATGGCAGTTCTCACACCTTAAGTTGGATTAACTGGCTTGGAATTTCGTAACGTAAGTCAAAGGAAAAGATTGTTCATAGTTCATTGCTCGCCATATTCAGCTGCACACATGTCGGGCAAACGACGATAAAGTTAGTCGACCGCCAGGAAAGCGGAAATTGGACAAACTAATATAAAGATCGTCATATTAGATCATATAACATAAACAACATGAGAGCGTACTTCGTTAATTTTTGTTCAAGATGAGCATCCGCTACACATTCATAAAACAGGACAGTAATCCAAAAATCCATTTGGAGAAAAACTGCTCAAAAGCTCAGAGAATGCCCTGTATTAAATCGGTTATAGATCATCTATTCGGACTCATTACAGACTCCAAATGACTAGTTACTATGTCAGAAGCGAGAATTCCAATACCGGTTAAAAGACAAACTGGCACAGAGCCTAACACCGTCATCCTCATTTCGTAATAATCTGTTTCATTATCCTTACCTGGCAATAATCAGAGTCTCATCATCCTCACATTGCAATAATCTGAGTCTCGTCTTCCCCGCTTGTCAATAAAATTTTCCTGTATCAAAATCTTATATAGGAGGCTAATTTTATTCCATAAAATGTGCAATTCCAAAATTAACTATTCCAATTAAAAGATCACGACAGCATCTATGTTGTCTGCGCTTATATGTGGAAGTTGCTATGTGCCTAAATATTGTAATGTCGTATGAGGTAATGGAAATTTTTGCAGGAATGCAATCCGTAATATGAGTAATATAACCATCAGAATAAGTGAAAAGAAAATAATTATAAATAATGATAAAAAATAATTTAAAACAGAAATCGTTAAAGCAGAGTGATTTATGAAAATAAATATCCAGGTAACATACAGTAACGAAACAACCGAGAACCTTCCACAACATAATTCTGACTAAGTCAACGTTAAGGCACGGCGACATCGGTAATACAGAATCCTCGCGGTTTTCACTGTATCGCCTCATATGCACGCAAAGATCTCATAGTAAACACTACCCAACTAAGAAAAGTAACTCATGAAGATGGTGCTACTAGAATCTTGCAATAAGATCGCCACTAATCTCGATTCCAAATCATATCATACAGAGTAGTTCCCAACCATGAACTTTGATGCTCACCTGGACTCCATCCTGGCAGTCGGACGTGTCCCATTCTACCAGAATTGATAGTAGTTGACCAGCTGTTTCTATTGTTCCTAAATATGTTCACCATGTCTCTTATGCAAACTGGCATTGTCTGAGAGAATAAAGCTCCACTGGGCAATCAAATTGAAGGCATACAACAAACGTGATCTAGCTAACACAGTGAATGGAGCCTTTTTATTTTTCTAACGAGGAGCACTAGTTTACCGATCCAAAATTATGAATACGTATATCAGCGAAGCTTACTATTTGTTCGTTGCCTATACGAAGTATGCTTCTCAATCAACGGCGATCAAATGCATGTAAACGTCTAAGATTTTCGGCACTAAAGGACCAAGCTTCACAGGCATAAACAAAACCGAACATATAACTGCATTGTACACAAGGTCTTTAAAGAAGAATGAGCTACTCGCATTACTCAATAAATGTTGAATATTGGAGAAGACTACTCTAGCTTTCGCGATTCTCATATTCACCTCATCACTTATATTACCTAAGTTATTGATAAAACGATCAAGATTAGCACGAATATCAATTATGTTCAGATCTTCAGCTTTAAGCTGTAGAGTTGAACTAAGTGATTGGTAAACCTTTAGTGGTCTCCAAAATTTAGAGGTTACGAATTGTATACGGAAAGACGAAACAATGAATGCAAAATCTAGGTTGTCGAATAATATCACAATATCTTCGGCGTAGTCAAAATTAAATAATCCACCACCATGGATTACTTCATCTCCTGCATCCGAAGCATATTGAAGAGTATAGTTCATAATTATATTCATTTAAAGAGTAAATAGAATGTGGAAAGTGGCTATCCTTGACGGACACCACTGCTAGTTATAAAGTTGTGTGATAACTCATTCTAGACGTTAACGAGAACAGAGTTGTGACTGTAGAGAGCATGTATAATAATTATAAGTTTTGTGGGCATACCACTTTTTCGACAGACTATCAAATAGAACATGGTGGTCCACTGAGTTAAATACGCCCTTGAAGTCAAGAAAGATGGTTATTTGAGAGCGATATGCAAGTACTTACCAAAAATAAAACAATTGTTAAAAACCTCATCATGGCCGGAATTCGGCTTTTATTAACCTAAGGCATCGCTAGTCTAATTGTGAAAATAATTTGCATCATGGAAGAGCAATAAACATTTTTGTAAACTGTGACTTTTCAGAACTATTAAGTTCAATTAATATATTATTTCAGTATACGTCTTGAAGCATCTGAAGCGTCTTTCAAAATGGAATTAGATAAGCACACGTTTTAAACTTTGCTCAAAACATCTTAAAATGTGTTCTAAAAGCTGTAACAATGCACGAAATATACCAGAGATTAAGACAAAATTCGTAAACATCCATGATCAAAAACATAAGGCTGTGATAAACATCACACTGCTATTTTTTGTCAACAAAATCGTCTCTCGTAGCCACCCTGGTAACTCCTGACCGATCGACATTCACCAAGATTTAAATAAATTTTGCTTGTAGTGAAGTAGCGCACAATAAATTATGCAGACCACTCTAGAACAACTCATTCCTTTCGAAAATCAAAAAATATAATATCTTTAATTCAAGTACATTGTCAGTTCTAGTCTATGCCACAACCTAGACAATATTGTGAACAATGCAATTGCTCGGTTTGTGGTAGGCCAAACACAGGTGAACAGGAGTAATTAATCAGAAGCAGATCTAAGGGACAGCCAATACTATCGCAGAAGAGATACATTAACTAAAAAGTAAAGTGTTACGCGACTGGTTTTGTACAATTACCTGGTCCTTGCCTTAATTAAAAAGGTTTATACCCAAGCCCACAATCTGTTCTGATATATATCGGTAAACATGGCTAAGTACCCTCATTAGAATCCGGCTCGTCACTTCAAATAACAACAGAAAATAATGCAAAACAAAATTTGTATTTGAATATCAGCTTTTTTTATGCAAAACAATAATTGGGTATCAGTTGCAATAGTTGCCTCGTGGCCGGATAATATCGTTCGTCATATCGGTTACTAGATCAAATCGCACATGAATGATCTTAATTATCTAAATGTAGAAATAAATTTATCGATCGGTTTATTTGATTGTAGGTTGATGGTTCAGCGATAGGGCTGAAGTGAGTGCAGTTGTGTATTACAACCTTAATTGACTGAAGTAAATAAGGTAAATTAAGTAAAACAAATTATACTTGTATATGATCCTCTATTGTTTTGTATTTAAAGATTTAGTACCTATATTATATACAGAGATGTTTCATAGACATGTGTGTTCAATCTTCACATTAATCATTGAACTAAATGACTCATCTATACAAAAAGAGTCAATTCGCATTATGACCATGTTTACCTGGTAATCATGGGAAAATAGTACAACATTGTATCGCAGGCGAGCCACAGTGAGTTGATCATTATTACACCGGCAATAATTTATGTTTATTCAACAACTGAGATTCTGCTTAAGTAAATCTAAATCGATTAGTAGTCGTTGTTCCGTCTCGCAGTGTGAAATTCGCGCCCACTACAAGATCACTCGCCACCAGTTGCAAAAAAAAGATATGAAGGTAGTTGTCAGTATTACGTATCTTGGCAGCTCTATCACTAACAGGAGCAAGTGGTGATGTAAATATGGGAATCACGAAAGCTATAGTAGTTTTTATCCACCTTTTACACGCTAGTGCAACTTGGTCTTTGATAATCGAAAAATGAAGATGCTTACATACATTTGACCAACGTTGTTTGCTGAGCATATCCTATATAAGTTACCAACATGGAGTAATTATCTCTGGCATATGTAGACGTAATTTGGAATCGACTAACATGTGGTCCTCGATAGGACTCTACAACCGCGCTAGCTCAGTCACGTTTTACGCATGCTTTCAATTCTATTTCCCACTAAAGCCGAATTCTTTCGGCTAGTTAAAGTAAAATACAATCCAATTGAATAGAGAAGGACCGCTTTGTCTATCAGGATGGAGTCAGCGCGGGCATCATTGTACTTGGCTGGAAACCCTGCGTAACATGACATAGAATCGACCACAGTTGCAAACTTCTTTTAGAATTATGCTTTAGTGGGCAAAGATCACTGCGAGGTTTTACCTTACTTATGAAGCGATGCAGTGGAAAACGCAAAGAAGCGGTATTGCCCACGCTGAGTTGTCTTAAAGCTGACTTAGCAATTATGGTGTGGTTTAGATTTCCACGTTGCTTTATTCCTCTGTGTTGTCTAGTTAAGTATCTGCATCTTAACAAAATCCTACCTTTCATAAACCACTTTTCTTTAACAATATTTCACCATAAATTATTATTGTTGTCATTAATTTAAAGAAATATTTTATTTAATTGTTTTATCTATTTTTATTTTTTTCTGGATTGTATGGCATTGAAGCATCAGTTATTGAAGGTTGTCTGTGATAATGGTGAATTTACTCCTTTAAACGTTTATCTTTCTATTCGCATGTTTTACTCTGCCAATCATTTCTATCATCAATTATGTCTAACCTTCTAAACGAGGAGTTAATAACCAGGAACAGAATAATGATAAACGAAAAAAGAAGCTATTTTTCCAGCTTTAAAATAATAAAATATGACAACTTGCGCAGAACGTTGCAATTCTAAATTGGAAATACTTTTTATGCATGAGGAAAACAAAGTACTGCTTCAGTTCAACTAGAAAATTGTATAGAATGTAATCAACCAAGTAATTTAGGAAATTAAAGCACGATGCTATGAAGGAGGATAATATGAAGTTTATAGCACAAAATAAGCAAGTTAGTTCCCTAGAATGAGCCCAATAAGCACTGAAAAAATTTATAAACATATTTCCTACGTATTGACAGGATTTCATTAAATGCATGCTGTCGATATACACGACACATTGTAAATGCAATTCATCAGTCAGACTGATTTCTGCCTTACATATATATTTGCCTATATATATATATATATATATATATATATATATATATATATATATATATATATATATATATATATATATAAATCTTTAGTAGAAAAACATTAATTGACTGATTACAAGTAAATTTATTGTAAGCAAATTATTTCGTAAATTCATTTATACACAGCTAATAGTGATGACTTAAATATATGCATGCCTATAAGAATTAGTAAAAAGCAACATCCTGGCTCGAAACGATACAAATAGAAAAACTATTAACAAATTCATTCTTGTAAACAGAGCCAAGTGTGAGAGCAACTCAGAAACACTTCGCGAATAGATAAAATATAAATACAAAGCGAATTTGTGCGTGTAATATTCTGAAAATTAAGGCCCGGCTTAGTCACGAATGAATACAATTAGAATCAAACTTATTTATAAACCCCTAGGTATACGCACGCGCGCAAATCAAAATCTTATTAACTAAAAACTAATTTTTCATGATTAAAATTCCTGACTGCATTTACATCCACTACCACTAAAATGTAGCCCAATGAGGACGAAACCCCAGTCTAGCACAAATTTCGCATATATATATATATATATATATATATATATATATATATATATATATATATATATATTTTGGCTGGCTGGAACGTCACGCCTAAAGGGATGCCACGTAGGCCCCAACTGATGAGAAGGCTAACCAATAACGTAAGCTGGTGTATAACTTTAAACTGCCTGTAGCCAGTTGTAGTGGTGGTGCTGTGGATAGAGTTCAAGATAACGAAGCATGTGTCCCAGGTAGAGTCGAATCCGCGGCGAAATCTACACAAAATATGAGGAGTCCGAAATAATGACGAACCCGACTTACTGAATTAATTGCCTTTGCCAACTTGTCAACACTTGGCATACACATATATATATATATATATATATATATATAATCGAAATACACTAAATAAATGCAGCTCATTTACCACATTGCTTTCTTCCTGATTGGAATCTAATCAGTAGTATACAGGATTGTGACAGCCGTAATTTGAATCCAGGAAATTTTGTTTCAGTTATGCAACCCATCGTCTAGGCCACAGAAGCCAGGCATAACAGTCAAAACTTAGTTTAATGTAACTAAGTGATTTTAAGCATTCTTTCCCAAAACCAGATTCTCATTAGTATCGTTTTCGAAATAAAATTCAAGCTGGCCATGCCAGAATTTTTTATTCTTAGACCTACACTAGGCCGTACAGGAAAGAATTGTTGAATTTAAGCATGACGGAAAGAATTTATCATGGTGAATATATACATTAAGCAAAGAAAAACTAGAAGTCACTATTCATCTATTAAACAGGCTACGTCTTTATTTTTGACTAATCAGTAGAAAACAGAATTGCCGTGGCCCGCATTTGAATGCGAATACAATTGTTTTAGATTCATGCAATTCATGATCTACGCTAACGAAGCCGCTTATTTAATGTATTTTTAGTGCAATACAGAAAGGTAATACACATTTATTTGGAAATATTGGTCAAAAGTGATAACCACCTAGATTAACGTGAATGAAAAACTTTCAAAATAGGTATTTTCAGCCGTGAAAATTGAATACAATACGCGGATGCGGTGGCCTGAAGCAAAAAAAGCAATACCTAGATTATATATATGGGTTTATTCTTGTGAAAGAATGAGATTTGTTATCCATATTAATAAATTAGTTAACAGCTAGTGAGGGGAAAAATATTGTCGCAGTCCTTAGGCAGTGTCCGAAATACTTCATTGATACCGCCAATACACTGTAAAAATTCTTGAAAATTGATCAAAATTATGGCATACACGTTGCAGGGAAAAGGTTGAAGGCGATTTCTAACACCATCAAAAATAAAAGGTATTCCAGGCACATTGTGCACCTGAGCCTTGGACGGCAAACCACCTAAAAGAAGGAACATTTTTAAATCAAACCAACGGGAAGACGACGCTCGTCAGTGTTGACTGTCAAGCCATCTAAGTGATGCGACCTTAAATAAAATCCATCCATCTTTATTAGTAAGGAGAGATCTAGTGTTGTTTTATAACCAAGAAATATTCATGAACAATAAAAATAACAATAATTTACTACTACATCGGCCGGCACGCAGGATAAAAATGGTTGCTTTATGCTGAATATCGCAGATTGGAAAAGAAGTCACTGCAGATTGGTTTGAAACTGGAGTCATCACGAATAAAGGGTCTTTATGCAAATCTGGGAAGGAACCAATATTGTCACGTATTCGTTGGAGTTAATAACGACAAACATATATTGAAACATTCAGTAATGGGTTAGAAATTACCTGTTAGGCCTCTTTAATGCGACAGTATACGCCGTAAAATTCGTACTTACATGCCCGAGTTGCAGAAATGAGTAGGAGGAAGACGACTTTTGATGCTTTCTCTTTTCTTAATGGAGAATAAAAAACAAAAATACACACTATTGACGTCCAGCAGCCTCTGCTGATTCTCGTGTGCCGATGAAACAAAAAGATCGTTTATTAATTAGCTATTTGACTATGAGTGATCAGGCCTCGCAAGCTAATGTCTTTTACGATTGCTTCAGTATAAGAGCGCGGTATCCACATTATGTGTCTCGGGAAACCAGAATTGATTTGAGCACGCCACAACTCATCTCATTCGAGCCTAGTTCACAGTAAATAGCGGTTCTATTCATATCTAAATGCGAGCGACCTAGACAAGTATAGTATTGTCTTTCCGCTATTCGTGTTGCAGAGAAAGTCTTGCTCGACTAATGGGCTATAAAAATGCATTTGAATTATTCTGGGATATGCGCAAGCACTCAGGTTCGCGAAGTCGTAATTTTGTATGCGTCAACCTTCATTTGTTCTGATAGTAAAACAAATTTCGTTTGATAGCTATCAGATTTGGCCTCTAGCCTTCAGCAGTGTTCAGGCATACTAGCGATTGCCGGTTATTTCAACATTAAACGGAGTTTCAGGAATTAAAAAATAATTGATTGCGCGGGTGGTTTGTAACAATTCTTTAAATCAAATTCGCGAGCTTGCCATAAAGCGAAGAGATGTGACACATGTAGATGGAATGGTGACATACCAACTTTCTAAGATAGATCACATTTCGGTAAGTAGACGATGGTTGTCTTCTATTCAGAACGTGAGAGTTTATCACGACTGTTTTAGAGGTTCAATCAAAGGATTTGATCACAGGCTGCTAAAATCCGTCTAAAATTACTCTCCAAGCGCCTACTCGTATTACGTTCGAATATTCATGAATTTAAAACTTATGATATTGCACAGAATCCCTACAAGAACGCCAGCGATTCTGCTAGGCCAGTTGTAGCTGCACTCGATAACGTACCAAAAAGCACATTTACTGCTATAAAGTAAATTTTTAATCAAGCGCCGGCCTGTCTTTCTATGATAAGACATGTTTTCTGTCTCTAATAAAATTTATGGCCCGTAGCCATAGACATTCCGGCCTGACGACCGGCGGGCGCAAGCTAGTTAGCCCGGGAATGGTAGCATGAACCTCGCCGGGTTTAAAATGGACACCACCATCATCCCGTTTCATGTGACGCCTCGAGTTCGGTCGAACTGCGCAGTAACTTGTATTGTTACGTATGTAATGAAAGAATGAGAGCAAGCGTGCCAGATGCGAAGGGCACGTTTCGGCTGCTGAAGGAAACATTGAGTAGAGGTTTATTTTATCTCAATTCTGTGTTTTTTGTTAGCAAATTTATTCGTTTTAACTTCATCTTTCTCATCTTAAATCACTCCCTTTTAGCAATTAGTTTTCCAGAATAACTATTTGTGTCATTATGTTTTTTTAATTTTCTCGTTTTCTTGTTATTTTTCATATAGTTTTATGGCAATAAAACATTAGTTACTAATTACTTCTGTATTGCTCTTCATGACATGATGATATAAAACATATCTAGCTTGTAAACGGTACCAGTACAATGGACTTCAAGATAGGTTAAATTTCACCAAAATTGAGAATAACAACTACTTTTAATAACCTGGAACTCCAGAAAATAATCAAGCACGAAATGCATGTGCTCATGATGTTATACCTCCTGTTTATGCTGATGTTAGTTAGCGTTTCTGTTAATATTTGAACAATTTTTTTGCGTAGGTGCGCAATACCTAATAAGAAATTCCAGATTTCGCCACATAGAGCAAATAGTAGAGTTAGTCATACAGTGATCCCTTGAAATTTTTACGAGATGGACATGGAAACTTCAACTGCATATGAAGTGCCTAACTTGCAATCCTATATATATACTATGTATTTATGTATTTATAATTAACTGTTCAAGAACTGTTCAAAATTGGCTGCGGAAGTGACACGAACATGCGCCACCCGTGCCGCGAACCACACGCAATTTGAAGTTATATGACAAATTATACTTTCTGATTGGCCTTCCTTTCAGGCGGAATACATTTCGAATCTCTTAATACCTGAGTATCTAACTGACCGCACCACTCCCGTTTTCAAAAGACAAGATTTCCATTATATGTTTATTTTCGGTATAAACTCGATTTTTTATCAGATAGCAAATATAAGTTGGTATATCACTTCAAATCGCGTGTGGTATGCGACACGAGTAGCGTAGTGGATAGAGCCACTGACTCCGAAGCAAACGTCCTCAGATTCGTATCCTGTCCGCGGCAAATTCTTGACAGTAATTACAGAGTTTCAAATAAGGACAACATCGGTCTACTGGATAAATTTCCTTTACCCCCTGATGTAATATTGAGTTTATACCGAAAATATGCATATAATTAAAAACCTATTCGATTTCAGCTATGTATAAAGAGAATTGGCGAGAATGGTCTACATGACAATAGCTTCACTTACCTTTTTAATGTCATTGAGAGTGTGCACTTCGGGGGAAAGGCCACCGTGGACACACAGGAATTGCTGATTGATAGTGGCGGCCAGCGGAAGGCAATCAAAGGCTAGCATGCAAGCATCGTAAACAGCCTCTGTACTTTTTATCTGACCTGAATCGCGTAGAAATAAAAGCAGCAATTTTTAGACAAAAGTTACCTTTCTATATGCAAGGTACAATTAACCTGCCATTAAAAAGCGATTTAAGTACAACGCATATATTTTCTATTCAATATTATCTTGAATGGAAAATTTTTACCAAT
Organism: Eudiplozoon nipponicum; assembly: GCA_029291075.1. Lineage (NCBI taxonomy): Eukaryota > Metazoa > Platyhelminthes > Monogenea > Mazocraeidea > Diplozoidae > Eudiplozoon > Eudiplozoon nipponicum. Next base: position 115,095 of record JAQBSW010001210.1, on the reverse strand, counting down.
TGTTAGGAACTTGAAAATGTTAGGTTTTAGTACATTTATAAGACAAAAAATAAAGTTTAATTGATTACTTCCTGCTTCATAGCCAGTGCAGGATCTCCACTTGTATTTATAGTTTTGTCTTTACTTCACTCTAATTAATGCGTAGCTTATAAGCCAGATAAGTCCCATTGGAATACAAACAGACAATCCATCAAGTGAGTAATCGATAGAAGCTCAAATGATCAGTATGCCGCAGTCTCTTCTCACAAAATCAGTCTTCAAGTTGAATTAATGTTGGCAAAAGGTTAAATCGTAAATACTTTTCAATTTAAAAATAAAACATTCCCAGCACGAACCAGACAACAAAGTCAGGAGAAGCTGTAACAGAGGGATCATACCATGTTGCATAACGAATCTCGGAAAGAAATGTTTCAGCTCCACAAAAAAAACAATAAATGATCGATGTAAAGTACTATGCAATATATCCATTTTCATAAAACGAGAGCAAATGGAGTTCCTTTACACAAAGAAATAAACGAGAATTAATGAAGCCGAGAAATGTAAATGTATTGTCAGAATAATCGCAGACAAAAATAATAATAATATCAATACAGATTCAAATACAAACACTACAACTAATACTGCTAATACTCCTACTACTACCACTACTATTGCTACTCTTAATACTATTACTACTGCTACTTTTACTAGCACTACTACTACTACTGCTACCCATACTGCTGCTGCAATTGCTATTACTATTGTTGTTACTACTACTACTAATACCAATAATAATAATCATCATCATCATTATCACCACCACCAAATGAGTAAAATTCTTGTATATCAAGCCGTGCCCAATTGCTAAATAAAAGTAAGTATATCATAGTCTCGGTACCACACCCCATAGGAATGGACGACCAAGCGTTTACACATAACTATAATTCTCATCGTTTTTAGACAGTAGAGCACCAATATATGATGCAATGTAATAACATGTAGAGGTTGTAGTTGTAATATTAATATGCTTACATTTGCCATCTAGAAACATAAAAATCTCAGTCGTTAGTTGAAGAATACTTCAATACATACTTGCGTTCACGATGAATCTTTATGTCTACTAAAAAGTTGTATAAACACATTATACGTTGCAAGAATTTGATAGAGAACACCATTATATTCAATTTAGTTTCACTGAGAAATTCCTCGGTATAATGTGCTTTCATCGACACATTTAAATTGAGACAGGTAATAGTTTTAGAAAACTTCGTAAATAGAGTAATCTGCGCAGCAAGTACGATAGCAGCGCAGTCTCAAATTCTAGAAAAGGAATCCGATAGGCAGCTTATCAAATAGAGTAATAAACTTTGTTAGTAATAACTCCAATCCAATACGCTAGCAGTGGTTAGAAAGCCACATTAACATAGGGATATTCCGAACAATTCCTTGCAAAGAACATAAGGTATAGACCAAAACAAAAAAAGGCATACGCCATAAATAGCAAAAGCACTACGCGTATGAACTTATCAAATAAATAGAACTCGCCAATCGATAAAACCAATAAATGGATTTAGAAACAACAACGCCTAATAGACAAATATCACTTGTTTTTAACAGAAAGACTGCTAAATGCCAATGCAAATGTCTGACTTCATGAAACCGAACTTTTAAATACCATTTATTTTTAAACAATAAACAGCTACTCAAATCGCTATGTACGCCAAAAAAGCCGATAACTAAAAAAGAAATTCATACATATATAAGACAAAACATGGCCAGCAAAAGGAACAACACTTCGCAATAACCAACCACACTAAGTAATCACACGCTTTGCAGACTCGGGAGAAGCATAAATCCAATTTTGGTTGATCAGTCGCAAAAGATTATTTGAGTAGATGGCAGCAAGAAACAGATAGATTTGTGTGTGATTTTCAACAAAAAAAGAAGAATAAAATGTCATGCACTGCTGAAGCTGTAAATTATGACTTTGTTTATTTAAATCATGGTTGCGATCTTGATATAAACATCAGTCTCATTATATACATACATTTGTAAGTATAAATTAAGAATTGTATAGGTACTTCATCCAAGGGACCGATGTCTTCCTTATTGGAAACTATTCATGACTGCCCTGCATTTGCCAAGCTTTATATGCAATCTAAGAAGCAATAGAAATTTTTATCTGAATTCAATAAACATTGGCAAATTTTGCGCATGTCCATCAGTATGTATTTTTGCGGAGAACTAACATACATGCAATTAAGTAATAGGTATTGCGAGCATAGCAACAAATTAGCTCACATATGACCAGAAGAATAAACCAAAGTCAGCATGTGCGAAAGATATATTCTAATGTACACACGCGTTCCGTGCTTACTGGCGACTCATCAGTAGGAGCCGATATAACGTCCTATATACACTATACATTTGAGTGAGAAATGTGGACAATTGGACAGTACAATCTCCCATACGAATGTGTATATCAGCAGTGGTTGAACTCACTTCATATAAAGTCTTCGAAATTGAGAACTCAAAGCAAACTCGCTATATCTAATATATAACGAGCCTGTAAAAGATCCAAACAGCATGAACGGAAAGTATAATCTTAATTGCACATTCGTTTTGTGCTTACTGGCGACTTACCAGTAGGAGCTGGTACTATGGTGTATGTGCGTATGTATCTATGTGTGGGTTATTTTTACATCATAAATTGGCCTAATATGGATTAAACATAATTTAATATTACATGTAGCCGACCGCATAATACAGCTACAATGCCACGAATAACACTTAGCGGCACGCTTCTGCTTTCCTTAATCATAATCAAAACACGGGTGAGAATTTCACTCACTCACAGATGCGGCTCCTACCGCCCATAATTATATAGACACTGAACTTAAACAGAATTCCGGCTGCAAAATTTCTTTAACAGTCACAAACATAAGGTTTTCATAGATTTCGAATTTATTTAGTTTATTCAATGAAGCAATGTTGCGAGCCTTATTTACTTAAATATAGGGTTTAAGTCAAATACAGGTCCGCAAGCTTGGTCTGAATTATTGATAAGCAATAACGTGATTAAAACTTACGAATTTAAACTTAGCGCGAATAAGCAACATGACGAGCATGCATAGGAATGACTAAAATTGAAGTAAAAATAATTCTTCTCATGCATGCTTAAGAACGAAGCTATCGTAAGCTATCAGAACAATACAAGTTTCAAAAGACGTTTAAAGAAACAAGTTTCAATAGGCAAAATATCTACCTCGCATTCTGAGCATAAAATGTTATTACTTTTTCTGCAGACTTGACGCAATTAAAATAAATTGTCGACAGAAAACAAACTTTTAAAAACCTCAAAAATGGTGGAGGTAGGTAAGACGGAGAAATATTAAAATTTTCAAATTCTTAAACCTAATAACACATCTGCCCCAGTTAGGTAAAACGAATAATCAGAGCACACTTGAACATCCATATATTAACTAAGGTAAACGTTACTGAGACAGTAGATAATTCCAATGAAGAGTTTAACTAAGTGAAGAATTTTCCCCTAAACAATGCACAAGAAAGTACCCTTCAAAAAATTTCTTCTTGTCAGAGAGAGAATTCAGATACTTGAGACAAGTAGTAACGTGAAACATATATGGGCCAGATAATCTTCCGTATTCAGCTAGGTAATTTTAAATAAACCAGACCATCAAAGTAAAATTTAAGCACAACAGACCAAAATGATTCTGTTGGCATAGCAATCCAAATGAACACGCATACATATAAGCATACGCAAACACAAACAAGGATATACATACATGCCTACACGTATGCGTACATCCATTCAAATACCTCTGGAAAAAACATAGAAAAACAAACAAACAAACCCATACATATGCTTTAAATCAAGTTTGCGAGCTTGAAGTAAACACCAATCCCATTGTATTTAACCAGTCGTCGAACAACATAGCAAAACTACCGCCAGCTGCAACGCACTGGCGCGTTTCGACCTTCCATGATCATCATCAGAGTACGACGGCAAACTGACTATCGAGTATCAAACCGCATTGAATATATATATGGAAATCAAATTTAGATATGCGGCTCTCACCTCTAGCAGTCTTGCATACATTGAACTTGACTGGAAATGTCGGCTGCACAATTTCTATGCAGTCACGAACATTAATTGTTTGCAGCTTTCGCCACATATACATATAAAGACAATACAATTTAACAATAATTGATTGCGCGGGTGGTGGTAACGATGCTTTAAATCAAGTTTGCGAGCTTGAAGTAGACACCAACCCCATTGTATTTAACCAGTCTACGAGCAACATAACAAAACTACCGCCAGCTGCAACGCACTGACGCGTTTCGACCTTCCACGATCATCATCAGAGTACGACGGCAAACTGACTATCGAGTATATATTATGTATACATATATACACAAATACCGACAAACATACATAAATATAAACAAACATACATACATACACATACATACATACATACATACGTACATACATACATACATGCATGCATACATGCATACATACGTAAATACATACATACATACAGACATACATACATACATACATACATACATAAATACATACATACATACATACATACAAATATACATACATAAGCATATCACTTAAGTAAATTTTATCTGCTTCCAATTTTATTCCAAATTTCCATCACCTGCTATCAACAGTGGTGATTTTGATTTATTACTTTAACGATTAATTTATGAACCATTAAAAAATTGCAAAAATCCATATATGAGAGAAGCCACAAGTCCTGAAGGCGTATGTTTCAAGAAGTATAGCCGAGGTTAGAACTACCGAACATTCTCGTATATCAATTCAATCTATGCGTGCAGACCTATCAGAAATAAAGGCAACTGTCCATCTTAAACAAGACGCTTTGGTAAGCAGGAGTGGGTTTTTAAGCCTCAATTAAATAGTCGAGTTGTTGCGCTCCATAAAGACTGCTTCGTTATAATCGCTTTGGAATGCTGTCGCTTGAATGAATGAAGAATTTCCACGAGTTGTACCATATCTTTAAATATATCTCAAACTCTTATGTACACACAGATGTAAAAAAGAAAACAGTTAAATGGT
>JAQBSW010001210.1:0-105000 GCA_029291075.1 Eudiplozoon nipponicum | reverse complement strand
TAGTCGGTCACTACTTTCGTTGCGCATCGAGTCAAAAGTGTATATGCCACATAGGTAAAATTTTGCGTCACTTAAGCACCAAACCTGTGTATTCATGTCACCCATAACCAAGACTATATTTGAACTTCTTCCTCTAGTAAATAAAGTATTTAGGTCAGAGTAGGAAGCATCATTGCTGTTGTTTGTGCTGCAATTGGTAGTAGCTCATGCAGATACAACGAAAAGACAACGTCGAGTATGAACGGAAATCATAATCTCATGCACATTCGTTTCGTGCTTACTGGCGACTCATCAGTAGGAGCCGGTATTACGCCCTTTAACCACTATATATTTGGTAGAAGAATGTGGAATAATAGGACGGTACAATCTCCTAGACGAATGTGTAAACCTGTAATAGTGAAGCTAACATAATCTGAAGTCAAAGACAATGCGACTTCAATGCTAGCTCACACAATATAATATATATACCGAGTCTGTAAAGGATACTAGCACTATGGCTATTGTGTTAGTAACTGATACCTTTTTGAAATCGATGAGTACCGGATACTAACACTATGGTTTCCGAGTCGGTACATGATACCAACCTAATGGATATAAATTTATGCTAAAGTTCACCCAAATTGAGAATTACAACAATTTCCGAACACCTGTTACTCCAGTTAAACCATACACTCTGGCCTTCATCGATATCAGTTATCACATTTCGCGGTAAGCATGACATCATTCAATTCAATATATTACAGTTAAATACTGTTTGTTGCGAATAACTAATATATATGCAAGTATGTATTAGGTTTTGCGAACCTAGTAACAAATTAGTTCAGTTGTGACCAGAAGGATAAACCAAAGGCAGCATGAACGGAAAGTATAATCTCATGCACATTCATTTCGTGCTTACTGGCGACTCATCAGTAGGAGCCGGTATTACGCCCTTTCACCACTATATATTTGGGTGAAGAAGGTGGGATAAAAGGACCGTTCTAACGTATCGTCCTATTATCCCACAAGTATATAGTGGTTAAAGGGCGTAATAACGGCTCCTACGGATGAGTCGCCAGTAAGCAAAAAACGAATGTGCCTGAGATTATACTCTCCATTCATGCTGTTTTTGGTTTATCCTTCTGGTCACAACTGAACTAATTTGTTACTAGGTTCGCAACACCTAATGCATATTTTTATACATATTAGTTCTCCACAACAAGCAGTTTTTAACGTCGAGTAAGATTTCTGGCATTGGTTTTAATAGATGAACTCAAGCGTGCCGCACAAAGTCGGTTGTTCACATGGATCCATTAAGTTAAACAAGCTTTAGGTCGTGAGCTAAGGGCAGTACTGCGCACTATTTATTCGCTTGAGAAAACTCAGAGGAACCACAGATTCGAAGTCAAAAACGCGTAGAAAATGATGGTACATCCAGTTCTGTAATGCTCGTAGGATCCTGTATTCCGGCTTCAGATATACGACATTTATCGATTTTCAATTTATCCAACGTGTATGTAAGTGCTTCTTGTTGCCTAATTTGATTTAATATTCGTACATAAAATTCAACACCGCGAAAACTAAACCTAGATTCAATTAATGATAGTTCATCCGAAGGATTTTCCATATTTTGCAATCCGACATTGGCTCGATAATTTTACCATTATCCACTATATTCATAGAATCTAAAAGAAACTTTAAATTATTGCTAGACTGAGAAGATATAAGCTAAGGAAAAGGGGCAGAATAAAAAATGAGGATACTATTATAGCGACTCTTCGGCCAATATTAGCACTGTAAAAGGTCTGTCTGAATCTCTTGCAATCGGCTCCGGCGTATAGGAAAATACATAAAAAGAAGATAGAACTTCAAATTAGGTAACTACTCTGACTCATGCCATCAGCAAATGTATAAAAATTAGAAAAGAAAGCAATGCACTTCTCCTAAATCGTGTTATTGCTCGTTGGTAATGTTTTTTTTTTAAAATAACTCATTGCAGTAAAATAAAAACGACAGGTTTCACGCAGCTGTCTAACGAAACCTCAGAGAGCTCAGTCTCATAAACAGTAGAAGACTAACGGAAATCAAATCATCAACTATGGCTTCCCTAAAGCATATCCGCAAAGTTTTAACTCGGGGTTCCATAAGAACCTGGAGTGGAAGACCAGTTTGGGCAAATGGTGTGAGTTCAGCTCTATTAATCAAGAGGTGGCATCGCTAGTCGCAGAACTCCTAACTTTGAAGGCTGCTTGTGCAAGGTCACACACAATTACAACGCTAATCAGCGGAGTGTATTGGAACATCAAAATACGCTCACATCAGTCGGATAACTGCATTGGTAATAGCAACATGTATACAATAAAATTCTGATCAGAAATGCAACTTACATTCTTGTTTGAAGGTAAAATATTCCGTTAGATGCCGGCACTCATGGTTACCTCGTAGTAGGAAAAGACTGTTAGGATAGAGCATTTTCAAAGAGAACAGGTAGATCACACACTAAAATTGAAAAAAATATTGCAAAAACCATGTTGATGTTCATGAATATCGGATGAAACATGTATGTACAGATGAACATATTGAGCAAGTTTAAAGAAGCACTAGTGCTACTATGGTAAACTACCTCATATTAGTTCTTTTCTCCGATTTGCACACCGCCGACGATCATTACCTCTTCGAGCACGATGTATTATTTTGTTTATTTGTAATTCACGTAAACACAGATTTAAAGCCTTTCTGTGTACATTTCGATTACTTTCACTTGGCATCAACACCAGCTTCGTTATAACTCACAACACAATTTCGACACAAATGAAAGTCAATTATGGTAATCTTGTTACAACTTATTTACACTTATTTTAATCACCCGAAGAGAGAGTTATTAAAAAAAAGTTTATAGAAAACCAATTATAAAAGATCCAAAAAATATTTCCAACGCGCACATAAGTAAGCACTTACATCAAAGTAAAACAGCCGTTAATGACGAAATCAAATATTATTTCTCAATAGAACCGTGCAATTTGTCGATCAACTTACGTAGGCCGATCGACCAGACGGTTAATTACTCGAATGAGAGAATATAGCAACTTAAAAGCCGATTTTAAATCAAACGGTGAATACACGTCTGTATCGCGCATAAAAACGTTGAAACCTCACCGTATGTTCTAAAGACGTAGCATTTAAGATTATATATATATATATATATATATATATATATATATATATATATATATATATATATATATATATATATATATATATCCATAGTAGCCCTTTAATGTGTAAAAAGAAAGAGAAATTTTATCAGATACAAGAACCGTTTCTTTCTCATATTCTTATCAAGTGTTTACAAATGAAAATCTCTTTATATATAAACTTAAAGGCAAAAGCAAGATAGAAAAATGTAAACATAGAGAGAGTGCATCAGTTTCAGTTCGAGCTCCATGCTTGAACATGTCTTTCTGCTTGCATAAATCTGCCTGCAATTTGTTTATCAATAAAGCTTCATGTGTGGCTATCTCCCTTTTATTATTGCATTTAGTTATTATTTTTAATATTACGTCTGGAGGACATACGTGTGAGGTTTCAATGATGTGTTGCGCAGTTGCAAATGTGTATTCACCGTCTGAATTAAAACAGATGTTTAAGTTGCAATATTCTCTCATTCGAGTAATTAAACATCTGGTCGATCGGCCTTCGTAAGCCGATCGATAAATTGCACATTTATATTGATAAATAATATTTGATGTCGACATTAACGGCTGTTTCTCTTTGACTGCTGGTAAAGGAAAGTGTGTTACTTTAAATATCACCCGTACGTGCTAATTTCGCTTCAACTTTCTTCTGTGCTATTCGAGAAACTGCATCCCCTCCTCAACGTGGTACGACGGTGTCAACCATGTCTCGATGGCCGATCGTACATGGGCTAACGGGGCTATGGCGGTGGTGTCACCAGGGCGTGGTGGATTTCCGACCGGCAATCGGATCTCCTATAAAATACCACATGAGCCCGACGACGGCACCATGACTCGGCGTGTGTTCCCCGCCACAAAAGGGTTCAACAGCCACAGGATTACATGGACTCCTGGACAGTACCCCGTACTTCCGAATGGCGAATGAGCTCTCAACAGCCACCGGCAACCATGCAACTAACTGCTGCCTTGCAGACTGCGCTTGGATGTGCAAAGGCTAGAGGTGCGTCCTCGATCAAAAAGCCGAGTGGTGAGGGGACACCACTTGTACCAAATTCCCAAGAAACTCCATGAAATGTGGAGCCGGCTTACCCTCCAAAAGGAGTCAGTCGCAGTAAAGTAAAGTAATCCAATTTAAATGGGATGTTCATGGAGACTGCTTTTCTGGTCCGAAATACGTCTGTTTCTGTTGATTTCCCCTTTGATTAAGGCTTGTATTCCAAAAGAATATATATATATATATATATATATATATATATATTCATTTGAATATCTAATGGTAGTACATTAATTATATGTATATTGTTAGTGTAAAACAAACATTGTACTATGAAGCAAAGGCAATTCATCTAGAAGACAGGTTCGTGCTTGCTGGTAACTAATCAAATATCGTCCAGAAATTACTGCCAAAGGAACTCAAACCGTGTCACAAATGTTTCAGTCTGAAACTCTATTCCTACGCCACACGTGCCATGCACTAAACGCAATTTGACGTCATATATTAATTAAAGTTTCCTGGTTATTCTTTCTGTAAGATGGAACTTATTTGTAATCTAAATTTCGAACTAGCCATCCAGATCCGTCAGTATACAACAGACACCTTACCATTTGAGGAAATTTTATTGCCTTGAAGTAAAATGGTAGGATTTTGAATGTGTATTTTGACAATATAAACTAAACATTGCATCAGACGCCGAAGTACATGTGCCCCAGTTCGAGTACTGTCGATATCAAATTCAGAATAGTACTTGATGAGTTCCCAATAAGAACGAAATTAGACTCCTGGATGAATTTCCATTGCCACCTGAAAATAATTAAGACAGGGATTGAGAATGAAATAATTTCCTTATAGCTAGAGACAAACCAGTTAAATGATAAAATGAGTATAACATCTGTGACGGTATTCTATAAAATTGTTCTATGCCAATTCTCTTCGTATAGCACTATTTCAGTCTTAGTCTCTTACTAGATGTAAATATTAACTTCGATTAATCTCATTCACGTATTCTGCCAATCGATAAGGCTTCATTAAATATTAAGCCCTATAGCTTTTCTACATATGGTACATTCCTGACACCACATTTTAATTTTGTTCTAATTGATCCTATAATTAAACTGGTATATCTACTGCGGTTGCACACAAAAAAACGTTTACAATCTTCCCAGTTTAGCTAATAATCCCTATCCTGTGTCTGGTTAGATCCGCTCTTCGAATACGCTGTTTTGTGCTCACAATTATGTACCTTTAATGGCGCGTGGTCTCACCTTTACATATAAGACTACAATCCTTGCGAGATTTTTAATATACTCGTAATGTAATCATGAGCTCTATTTTTTCTCTCTCCACCGCTAATTAATTGACAAATGTATTTTTTGCTTTATTCCTGTTCGGATTTAGCATTCAGCTACTAGCATTCATACTTTCAATTCAATTTGGAATCCGTTAATAGCATAATCATTCCATTTTTAATCATGTTCATTGTTTTACCTGTTGCGTGTTAAAATCAAATTTTCAAACCATATAATTCATTGTCGTTTCTATCACATGTCTCAGATACCCATCTTTCATAAATATCTCTTTCAATCCCTTCACTTCATCCTTGTAGCATTTTAAATCCACTACTTTAAGATTTAACGTGATGGGTAGTAATTCACTATCTTATAAAATGTCAAAATATTTCTGCTAGGGAATCAGAGAATACTCATAAATTTTGGATAACATACTGAAGATCACATCATTTTACAGATATTATTAATAAATACATGTTATTAGGAAGTGACAGAGTGGCAAGTCTAGGCGATGTATCAGTGTATACTACCATTTCGGCCCGTGTCGTACTACAATGTGCTAAATGTTTTCTAACGGGGTAAACGGAAGAAACAGGAAGAAGTACAATGACGGTAAGAAATATCATAGAAAGATTTAATATGTATGTCTTCTACCTACTTTATATTCAGAAAGGAATGTTTAAATTAGCTAAAATGGACCGAAAGGATAGATCATAGGCAGCACGAACGAAAGGTATAATCTCATGGGCACATGCGCTTTGTGCTAACTGGAGACACATTAATAGGAGCCGGTATTACGCCGATGTCCACTATATATTTGGTCAAAATGCGAGACAGTCGGGCGGTACAATCTCCTAAACGAATGTGTACTCAAGCAGAACTGAAGGTAACTTAAATGAATGGAAAATTTCGAAACTAGATTTATCAAAGTTATTTGATCTGCGTTTTGACAAATACAGGCCGAATTCCGGTTACACGATCATTTATTGCGCGGGTGGTGGTAACATTTCTTTAAATAAAGATTACGAGCTTGAAGTAAACACCAATCCAATTGTACTTAACCGTACGGCAGACAGCATAGCAAAATTAGTGTCAAGCCCGCGTACTAAATTCCAGTTTTTTTCTTTCATGAAGGCATTCCGATGGCCTTTGACTGCCACCTTCTTTAGTTCAGCCACCAACACAAGTTTTAAATAACAAACTAATGAAATGCAATATTTCCTCAAGCCATATCAGTTATACTTCGGATTGGCCTTTAACTAGATATTACTTTTTCTCAATGTCGCATATTTCATATAAACGCCTGAACTGTTAAGAACACATATTTATCAGTATAAACTAAGTATAGCATACCGAGTAAAAGGTAAATCATACAATAGACCGGTTTCGTCCTTATTGGGAACATAACGTATTTTCCAGAATTTGCAGCGGACAGGGCTCGAACCTGGGCACTTCTGCTTCGTAATCTGGTGCTCTAACCACTGATCCAACCCGCCGCTCACCACACACAGTTATATATATATATATATATATATATATATATATATATATATATATATATATATATATATATATATATACACGAATGTTCTTTGGTTAGCCTTCTATTTAGGTGGAACATATATGGTATACAGATAGACCCAAAATTCCCACTAAATAACCCAAATCTGTCATTTTTGAACAGACATCACGCTACCTGAACATTCATATAATTAAATGAACATTGGTTGCGGTAAGAGATACCAATTACTTTTAATCAATTCAATACCACTTCCTCGTGTAGTGTGGTGTCTGTTCTCTGATGACAGATTATGGATAGTTCATTCGAACGTTAGAACTAGGGATTTCATACAGGCTCCACCTGAGTGAAAGCCTACGAAACATTAGTATATAAGTGAAAATTGTGGCAGGGTGGCTCAGTGGTTAAAGCACCATTTCCAAAATCAGGCAATTCATCCAGTAGATTGATTTCGTGCTTATTCACGCAATAGTCTTTTCCTACCATTATTAAATGTTGCATTCCAAATTAAACCCAACGATTTTTCAACTGCTTTTTCATTCATAATATCATCTCTAGGTTTAATTTCAGGAGTAAATTGAAGCTCGCTCATTCGATTCATTAAATTTAAGAAATTTATCATTTTATCATCACCATGGTTCCCGATCATTAATATGTCATTCACAAACCGTATGTAATATTTTGGTTTCAGTGGTGTCTTATCCAAAAGATTATTTGCAAAATAATGCACAATGACGTTCGCAATTTTGACCGACAAAAGTTGTCGAATTGGGATAACACTGATTTGTTTATAAAATAGTTTCCTAAATTTAGAATAAAAAAATTTTCATCTAAGTAGAGGACATACATATACGCATCGTCTCACTTATGTTTCTAATCATCACTTTACTTCCTTCTAATATTAATGGGTGATCAATAAGGAGACGTCAAAAACAGTCACTAAAAAATCACCTTCATTTAGTACATATTTATACATTTCAACGAACTGATACGAGTTCAACAATTTATGGTCTAAGAAATCGGAATATTTTCTTTTTCTATGACACAGAAACTTAAAAATATTATATGTTGGGCAGTATTTGACATTGACAATAATTCTTAATTGGTTACCTGTCTTATGCACTCTGAGTGCAACTGTATCTTTTTGAATTGGTGTGTTAAAATGCACCGAATCCAATTCATCACTAACAATCTTATTTTCGATTAATAATTTTACTTACCTATCCATTAGGTCTTTATTTACTTTAGTGAATACTTTCGCAATACTTAACTGTTCTAACATTTTATTATTATAATCGAATTGACTCTTCAGAACTTTAGCTCCTCCTTTACCCGCTTTTAGATATATAACATTATTCAATATTATCTCCTTTCTGAGACGTTAAATTTCATAGTTCGACTTAAGTTTATCCTCTTGGTGTGTTAAAACCATTGAGGCAAAATCGATTTCAAAAGTCACCATATCATTATCGAAAAGATGTGCCGTTTTGACAGCCTCTATAACTGCAAGTATGTATTAGGTGTTGCGAACCTAGTAACAAATTAGTTCAGTTGTGACCAGAAGGATAAACCAAAGGCAGCATGAACGGATAATTATGCACATTGTTTTGTGCTTACTGGCGACTCATCAGTAGGAGCCGATATTCCGTCCTTTAACCATTATATATTTGGTCGAAGAATGTTGAATAATAGGACCAAATATATAGTGGTTAAAGGGCATAATACCGGCTCCTACTGATGAGTCGCCAGTAAGCACGAAACGAATGTGCATGAGATTATACTTTCCGTTTATGTTGGCTTTGGTTTTTCCTTCTAGTCACAACTGAACTAATTTGTTACTAGGTTCGCAACACCTAATACATACTTGCATTTATATTAGCTCTTCGCAACAAACAGTATTTAGCCTCTATAACTGCTTCATTACTAATTGATCTTTCATTGGGAATAGCCGTTTAAACCACAGTTAAGTTGTGGAACTTGGTTCCTCTTAAGATTTAGTGATAATAGATTTACTATTCGATTAGTTACGAAGTTCTCAAAATTCCCAAATCAACCAGTTTTCTATCATTTCTAATTCTGACTTCTATAATTTGTCTATTATGGGCTTTATTAATAAATTCTTCAATACATTTAAAAATCATCTGTGTGCAAAAGAAAACTTAACATCGACCTTAATTTAGTTTTCTCATTAATAAGTACAATGTTACGTTTATCTAAATCACGAACCAGTGTTCCGATTACTTACACAAAGGTCATGCTTAAGAGACATGTAATATGAAATTTAATTTAAAACAAAAAGACTTAGGAAAAGCACCATGTTTTAAACACGATTTTAAAAGTGAAATGTTTGAAAATTGCCTCACGAGTTGGATAAACGTAACAGTTATGTATATACATACACACACGCACACGTGACACGCAAGTATCCATTGAAAGGTCAGTCTGAAGTATATACGATTCAGTTATAGGAAATATCGCGCATGCTTCATTAGTTTTATTTTTTGTTGAAAACTTGTGATGATGGGTGAACAGAAGAAGGTCGTCGCCAAAGGCCATCGAAATGTCTTCAAGAAACAAAACACCTGGAATTCGGCCTGTGTTAGTCAAAACGCAGTTCAGATAATGGAGTTAACCTCATATACATTCTTCGGCAATGGGACTTTAAAGCCAATCCACTTTGTAAACAAAACATATAAAAGGATTTTCAAGATAGGCACAACTTCACAGAAATTGAGCATGATGCCCATTCTGAGTACCTTTTACTGCCAATCCATACATTCTGGCCACGATCGACGTCAGTTTTCACATTTCGTGGCAATCATGACGACAATCAATTGAACATATAATAGTTAGGTACAATCTATATATATATATATATATATATATATATATATATATATATGCAATTTTGAATGGATAAATCAAAGTAACAGGTGTTTAGAATTGTTATAATTCCAGGTGAAAGTTCGCCTAGTTAGAAAAGCACAGCGTTGACATTTTTTAAAGGCGCGATAACCCATAAACCTTAATTCTTATTCGCTTTATATAGGAGGTATCCTGTACCAGAGTACACGAATCCGCTAAAATAACAGGTGTTCATAAGTCGTAATTATCAATTTTTGTGAAATTTATCCTATCCAGACATTCATTGTGTCAGTGTCCTTTACAAGCTCGACATATATTTTATAAAATGTTTGTCTGTGAACTCGCATAGCTGAAGACTTTATATGAAGTTAACTCCATTACCGCTTGAATACAAATGGTATAGGAGATTGTACCGTCTAATTATTGCGCATTACTTGACCAAATAAATAGTGGGTATAGAACGCCGTACTGGTCCTACTGACGAGTCGCACGAAACACATGCCTACATAAGATTAAACTTTTCGTTCATGTTGACTTTGGTTAATCCTTCTGATCCTGTTTGAACTATTTTATCACTATGTACGCAATACTGAAATGCACATACATTTGTCGTGCGCCACACAGCGACAAGCCTATACCTAACAACCTTGTTACATTGCCTACTGGCCGGCAATTAAGTCATGGTGGCGATGGTGGAGAACATGAACTACATACTGTCAATGATGATCTATATCGAATGGAAAGGATGGATGCAGAATACAATACCGTTTTAGTTAACAGGCTCAATGGACCACGCGTTGTCAAACTTGATCATTTAAGTAGAATGCACAGATCGACTCCTGATGGGGAAGATGTTGTCAACTTTGAGGTATAGAATGCTCCAATGGCTCGATTTAAGGCTCATGTAAATACAATAGAAAGTATCCACAGAAGTGCATGAATCACGACGAAGCAAATTCAGAACAATGATGAAAGTAGCAGTCGAACCGCAGAAATGTATACGAAACAGTAATTATTTGTAATGAGTGTTACTAAAGGGACGCCCTTTATACAAATCAACTCCTAAAAATAATTGATTAAAAATAAAGCTTTTGTGTTCAGCGTCACTACGTTTATATGACGGTAGTTTTGCTATGTTATTCGACTGGTTAATTACAATGAGATTGATGCTTCTAATAAGCTCGATAACTTGATTTAAACAACTGCTATCAACTCCAGTGTAATCAATGATTGTCTAATTGTGTGATTTATGAAAATATTACGAAAGCTACAGAAAGGTAATGTTTCTGGTTGCATAAAAACTACGCAACAGACATTTCCATTTATGTGCAATGTTTGAGAGACCACTAGAATTAAAAGCTGTATGTCTAATTTTGCTTTCCATATATATGCATTGTGATATGATCGTTGATAGTTAGTTTGTTGTCGAGCTCTGATGATGATCCTGGAAGGACGCAACGCATCACTACGTGTGACCGACAAGAGTTTTGCTATGTTATACAACCGGTTAAATACATTGGGATTGGTGTTTATATTCAGATCGCAAACTTGATTTAAATAAACAATGCTGTTTAAATAAAATTCACAGGCGACTGTGTGACGTACTAATCAATGATGCAAAAGTTGTTAATAACTGACGCCTCACTACCATATAACTACGAAAATAAAATACAATTAAAGACAAATAATAAAAATTTATAAAAGATGCAATAATAATGATAAAAAATAAATATAAGTGATTTATGAGGGGAAGGACCTAGTTAATATGGATATGTTTATTACAAAACAACCTAGAATTTTACATAAGTCAACTTTAAGGCAAATCCACATCGGAAATACAATTTCCTTGAGATTTTCGCTGAATCGCGACATAAATACAATCTAACTTCGCAGCAAACACTGTCCAACTAAGAAAAGAAGCCACGAAGATAATTCTACAAATCTGTAAAAATCACCATTGAGCTTGACTCGATGCCATATTGCGCAGTTTCCAACCAAGAGCTACGATGCGAACGTGGACCAATCCTGTCAGAAAAGCGGATCTCATACCACCAAATTTTGAAATCGGTGATTATAATTGTTTCCAGCAAATCAACAACTGTCTACCTAGCCTTCTACGTCAATCTGGTGCAGGCTGAGAGAATAATGTTCTGCTGGATAATCGAATTGAAGGAATACGAAAAACGTGACCGAGCCAACGCAGTTGATGGAGTCTTATTTGTTTGCTAACTATGAGTACTTGTGTGCCGATCCAAAAATACGTCTACGGAAGTCAGCGTTGCTTATTTGTTGCTGGTAACCTATGCGTAAAATGCTTTTAAACAACGGTGGTCGAATGCATGCTTGTGTCTAATATCACTAAATATAAATTGACAAGTCTCGTTAGCGCACAATAAAAATGCACGTAGAGATGCATTGTCCACAAGACCTTTAAGGCTGAGATTCTAGCGTTCTGACATAAATGGCAAAGGTTGTAGAAAGTTGCTCTAGCTTTCGCGATTCTCATACTCACCTCGTCAGGCATATTTCTGAGTTATTGATACAGCTACGAAGATATGTAAACCTGTCCACTAAGTCGAAATCTTCACCTGGCAGCCGCGGAGTTCAAGTTAGAGGTGTATATTTTTTATATAAGTGTCTTACATTTCATAATAATAGATGGATCAACGACCGCTATTCTACTTAAGGTGATCTGAGCAGAAACTCGGTTGTTGAATAATAATGAAATATAGGCTAATCTATCGCCGAGAAATTCGACAACTGTATCCTGAACTTATGGAAGGATATAGTTCACTAATTTTGTTCTATTTTAATCTATTAATAAACTAATAAATAATAAAGAAAGTGGACGGCCTTGACGAAAACCACTGCTAGAAGAAAAATGCTGTTAATTCGTTGTAGACCTTAACATGACAATAAGTGTTTGTGTAGAGATCATGTATAATATTTACAAATATATATTGGGTATACCTTTTTGACACAATATCAAAAAGAACACTGTGATAAACAGAGTCATAATTCTGGAAAAAACGTTTATTGTAGGGCGGCAATATACATGTCGCTTAAACGAACATTGGTTGCGCGGGTGGTGATAACAATTATTACAATCAAGGTCGCGGCAAATTCTGGCCAGTACATGATGAGTTCCCAATAAGGACGAAACCGGTCTACTGGATGAATTGCCTTTTCTACACTATACAATTCTTAGTTTATACTGACATATGTAGGTAATTAATGGGTCAGGTGTTTATATCAAGACCGCAACATTGATTGTAATACATGTCGCTTTTCAAGAACCAATTTTAAGGTAAACAAATCATCAATACAAGCCCTGCTAGCCAGAATCCGGCTTTTTCTTCTCTAGTTTATATATATAATATATATATAGAGAGAGAGAGAGAGAGAGAGAAAAAAGAAAAGATATAAATAAGGGAAATTTACGCATATGCAATAAAAATGCTTAAAAAACTAATATTTATTATATATAGGACTACTTTTTCCACAATTTCTAACGTCTCATTCTATTTAACAATAATTGATTGCACAGGTGATGGTAACAATTCTTTAAATCAAGTTTGCGAGCTTGAAGTAAACACCAATCCCATTTTATTTAACCAGTCGTCGAACAACATAACAAAACTACCGCCAGCCGCAACGCACTGACACGTTTCGACCTTCCATGATCATCATCAGAGTACGACGTCAAACTGACTATCGAGGATCAAACCGATGATGATAGCCATTTCTTGACGACATATATATTGATATATGTCGTCAAGAAATGTCCATCATCATCAAACACAGAAATACAAAAGAAATTAGTGACTAATTTTTGCCTGCCATATAACCATATTAAGAAAAAAGTAATGTTATAAAAATAATGACCAATAATAATTTGGGCACAAAAACTATTAGTGTAATTTATGAGAGAGAGAGCACCAAGTTACTATAAGTATATTTATCTAGACAACACACAGAAGTAAGGCAAGCTAAGCCTATACAAAACACTACTTGGCGAAGTCAGCAAAAAGGCAAAGCAACATCAGTAATGCAGCCTCCTTGAGAACGATACGAATTATGAATTAAAATCGATAAATGTGTGACAATTGGTCGTTACAATCTCCAAAATGAACGCGTATTCAAACAGTAAAGAAGGTAATTTTATATAAAGTCGTCGACAAAACGACTTCAAAGTCGAGCTTGTAAAGGGTACCAACACCATCGCTACCGAGTCGGTACATTGTACCAACACAACGGATTTCAAGATGTGCTAAATTAAAATTAATTCAAAACACATGTTGTTAATTTAACGAAATCAATTGAGACAATAAGACAAACTTTGATCACGAAACGCGTCGAAACGCGTCAGTACGTGTGACTGCCCGTAGTTTAGCTGTCGTTCGACGACTGGTTGAATAAAACTGGATTGGTGTTTGCTTCAAGCTCGCAAACTTGATTTAAATAAAGGATATTTTAATCACAACTTTATCAAGGCAAAGGCCATCAGAAACCAATAGGTAAAAACGTTTTGAACACTTAACAACGGAGTTAAGAGTATTTTACTTCTAATGTACAAACAGTAAATTTGTTGCTTCCAACTGCCTTAACCAACCAGTCTACACTGCCTACACGTTTAACATTGAATAAAATTGAAATTACCATGTAAAATCTACTTTCCAAACTAAATATAATTCGACCTAAAATCGATTGCCATTCCGAATTAATAAAAAACAGCAATATTCACGCACGATAAAAAAATAAGCAGATAAATCATTTAATCAGTCAGTCAGTCAGTCAGCCACGGCACAGTATGACCTGTTTAAATAGAGCCTGAGCTTTATAACAAATTACTCTGTGTGTCAAATTGCCTTCAATTCAATCATCCAGCTAGGCTGGAGTGATTAATCTTCATACTGCATCGATTAAAATCTAGGCATAAGGAAACAATAGCCCAGCTGACGTGTTTATTGGTATAACAAACAATGATATCGCGTGTGATGTCATCTATCATTTAAATTATTTATAAAATGAATTGAGAATTACATTAATAATGTACAAAATTGGCGAAATAAAAAACGTTACATGTTATGTAAATTGCGCACGTGAAGGGAGCACAAATCCCCCTTGGCTTGTTGAAAATTAAAGGAGATTTACCGCATTGACGAGTATTTGTTGTTGAATATTTAGACTCCGCAAATATGACTTAAGTAGTTTATTAGCAGTTAAATATAGAAAAATATCGACTACAGCATGAAATTATGTTCGACGAAAATTGAACTCCGTTAATAAAGTTGCAGTTGGTTATTTTTAAATTCAATTATCAGGAACCTACACTCTCAAAAAATGTGGTCTTTTAATTGCTGGCGTAAAGATCTACAGGCCCGAACTACTCAAGTCCGCAATGATAGCATGAATCATACCAGTACTAACCTGAAACCGGCTTCCAATATAATGCAAAGCGTCTACAGCTCGTTTTTACTACGCAGTTTAAACTTGGTGTAAATTAAGTATTGACGAAATAAGAGCAGGCGTGTCAAAAGCGAAAAGCAATTTTCGGTTGTCGAAGGAAACTGGCCACTCGAGCCTCAGAAATAGATACCCGTGGAAGATGGCACTCATCGGCCATTGATGTAAAGCATTTCTCTGAAGGTAAATTATCCAACCTAATAAGAAAATTGCCATACAAGGTTTTTCTTGCAGTAAACACATAACATAACTTAAACATGGCGAGAGTTCAGTCACAATCGACAAACTAAAAGTTATAAAGTATTTACTGTTAAGCAGCAGTGTAGCAACAATGTGCACATACCAATGAGATTCTTTTGTGTAACCAATTAAAATGTCGACAGCCACACATTTGCAGCACGTGAAATACAATTATAATCGCCAGCATATCACATTTTGGGGAATTCAAATTCGTACAAAAATAAATATTTACTATAGGGAACAACTACAAATTAACAGTCCTGTTAATGAGCACCAATTGACAATGTTCAATCATTAATTAATTAAATCAAGGTTGCAATCGTGATATAAACAACTGTTCAATTACATATATAATATATATATATATATATATATATATATATATATATATATATATATATATATATATATATACATTTTTCAGCATTCAATAGTGTAGGAAGGGCATTATATTCAATTAACCTTTTGCATCCATATTGGGAACTCATTACGTACTGTCCAGAATTTGCCGCAGACAGGGTTCGAACATGGGTATGTCTGCTTCGGAATCTGATGCTATATCCACTGAGCCAACACATAATTTTCAGTTATATACTTACTAATGTTTTTTGGTTAACCTTCAGACACAACGCTACCTGGGAACGAGGTATTAAATTGAACACTTATATAATTAAATGAACATCGGTTGCACGGGCGGTGATAACAATTACTTTTAATCAATTCAATACCACTTCCCCATGTAGTGTGGTGCCTGTACTATAATGGAAAATTATGGATGGTTAAGTGGAACATTAGATCTTAAGAGATTTTATAAGGGCTCCACCTGTAAGAAACATTAGATAGTATAACTGAAAACTGTATGTAATGTGCGGCATGGTGCCCAGATTTTAATCCTGTTCGCAGTAAATTCTGGATAGTACGTGACGAGTTCCCAATAAGGACGAAACCGGTCTATTGGATGAATTACCTTTTCTACACTATACAATACTTAGTTTATACTGAAAAATGTATAAACATAGTGTGTCAGGTTTTCATACCAAAATCGCAACCATGGTTAAAGTAAATTTTATCACAGCCCGCTCAATCAATGTTGGTTTAATTATGCAAATGTTCACTTCAATACCATATCCCCAAGGTAGCGGAGTGTCTGTTCTATGGTGACAAATTGTGGACGGTTAGTTGGAACTTTAGATCTAAGGGGATGCCATATATGGTTCATTAAATTGACTCTTTAGAACGATGGTGGGTGACCTGAAGTTGGTTGCAAATGGCTACTGCAAAACATAGATAAGGTTACTCGGATAAATCCAATTTTAAATTTTCTCATTTTTTACACATAATGATCTTTCAGTTATAATCATTCAGAATTTCTATATTATTATGTGAATGAGAACTAATATGACTTTCTGTTTTACTTCTATTTCATATTGGTGATTTATTGCGTTGTAATTTATGAGTGCGTCTGGAAATGTATTCGTGTGCGTGCAAGAGTCACTCTTACTCCATTACCAAGTGATGCTTGAGATAAGGTTATTCTTGTATTAATGAATTGTTTTTACCAGGCTTTCGTTTTCTTAGCTATTGGGTCTACGAATCTTCTCCTTCGTATTTTGCTTTATGTTTCGCATTGTTCAACCATTTTATTGCCCCTCAGGTAACGCAGGGTGTGCAGATTGTAAAATTGAACACATTTTGTTCAAGTTTTGCCACTGTTAACAATGATTTTCATGCCGTTTGCACAGATGTTTCTTTATTCAGTTTGTTGTCGATCCGATCAAATATATGCTGATGCTAATCCAATTGCGATCGGGCTTGCCGGGATACAAGGAAGTTGTTGTTAGTTTTAATGAAGATTGTTTTTGCGAACCTGGATTAATTTAAATTATGTGATCTGCGTTTTGACTAACGCAGCTTCCGTTGTTCCATTAGTTTCCTTCTTCTGAGATATTTCGGCTAAACTTACCGATAGCCTTCATCAGTCAGCTTTTCCTCACAAGTTTAATAAATGAAACTAATGAAGCAAGCGCGTTATTTCCTCTAGCCATAATATTTATACTTCAGACTGACCTTTCACTAGATATTCGCGTGTCACATGTGCGTGTGTGTGTGCATTTTCTTAACTGATAATTTCATCTAACTAATTTCGACCAGAGTGGCTGAATAATAATTTATCAATTGCATGCGTTAACTATTCGTTTGATACACGCAGTATAAAATGAAGTCACTGAGATTGCCCTCACACATTCTGGTGGGTGGAGACCAATAATTCAGAAACACTTGTCATAAAAAACATGCCATGACTGATAAAACTAGAAGCTCGAAAGACCAATGCACATGTTAAATTTCAATTCAAATCACTTAGGTTGTACTCAAGATAGACTAGTTAATAACAGTTATTGCCATACCATTAAATAGGCGCACGCCACGCATGTGCATGTGTATGTGTATACATAACTAAAAAACTCAGTTAAAATATAATTGATACACATGTACGTACATCTAAATGAAACTGCAGTCAATAAACATTTAATTTATCCTTTGCACGCGTCAGACAAATTATTACTTCTAAATAGGTAGGGTGGGGTGCAAGACAAAATTAGTGTTCAAATCACCAAGAGTTTTAAAATCAAACGCGTAGTTAGAGATGAAATTTAGAAAGACTATATTCTTAATAATTGATTATTCATTACTTGAACAATAGTCCTACTAACTAGTAAATCTTAATTCGATGTTCTTAACCGTTTACTGGAGCTAGCTTCAGTTTCCAATTCATGCAATCGCCTTTTCCTGCCATTAGCTAATGCGGTATTCCAAATCGAGTCTAACGATTTTTCAACAGCTGCTTCATTCATAATATCTCTAGATTTAATTTCGATAGATTCTCTAGCCAACCTCGTCACCCTATTACGACTAAAAATTGCTATACGTTTGCATTCATCTCAATTGATAGTATGCTCAGTCTTAACTATATGACGAGCAAGATCAGATTTAATAATGTCCATAATTACACGCAGTTTTATGTTCACCCCTTCTTACTCTGATTAAGAGTATGGTCTCACCAACATGCATGATACTACAATCATTACATGGGAACTCATGCACTCCTGATGTTTCTAAGGGTTCAATCTTTTCTTTTAGGTTAGAGAGTATAGTGTCTAGCGTAAGGGACTTCTTTAAAATGGTCATTATATTTTACTGTAAAGCTAATGATTTCACTTTCCTACTTAATATAGAGTCCGGTAATACTGTGGCCTTCCCTTCTTCCTTCTTCTAATCCGCTTTTATGTACCTCAAACTAGGATGAAATTTTTTCACGACGTCCATCATTGTTGCATCTATGAAATTAAGAGACTAACCATTAGCCTTGAATATATTGCGTAGTCTTCCTAACTCTAACTTCCTATGCTTTATATCTGTTAACTTAAGACTTCAAGATACCGACTTTCATACTATACGGGTGATTGGACTTGAAATTAAGAACGATTCCTGAATAATTATCCTTCCTATAAATATCTCTTCCTAATTTATGACCATTTCTTATTAATTCGGTATCCAAAAATGGTAAATCACCTGATGATTCCCTTCCATAGGTAAATTGGGGTTCGCTCATTCGATTAGCTAAATGTAAGAAATTTACCATTTCATTATCACCATGGTTCCAGATCATTAATATGTCATCCAAGAAACGTAGATACAATTTTGGTTTCAGTGGAGTCTTATCCAACAGGTTATTTTCCAAATAATGCATAAAGATATTAGCTATTAGGACCGACAAAGGTTATCCCATTGGAACACCTCTAATTTGTTTATAAAATTCCTTCAGAAATTTAAAATAAGTAGAGGACATACAAATACACATCATCTCAATGACGTGTTCAATCTTCATTTTACTTCCTTTTAATATTAAGGAGATGATCAACTATAAAACGTCGAAACAATCCAGAGCCTCAGGTACGGGTATATTTGTGTACATAGATACTACATCTAAGCATGATATGAATTAAGCAAGGTATGTTCTAAGAAATAGGAATATTTTCTTATTCTATGGCACAAAAACTTTGAAATTTTATATGTTGGGGAGTGTTACACATTCACTATAATTCTTAAAGGATTACCCACTTTATGCACTTAAATTAAACCATAAACCCTGGGTGCAACTGTATCTCTTTGAATGAGAGTGTTACCATGCGTCGAATCGAATTCATCACTATCAATGATATATTTTATTAATAATTTTACTTGCCCTTGTAACCTATCCGTAGGGGCTTTTGTTGTTTTAGTGTATACTTCAGCATTATTTAACTGTTCCATCATTTTATTGTTATAATCGGATTGATTCATCAGAACTGTAGCTCCTCCTTTATCCGCCTTTAGAAATGTAACATTATTTGATACTAATTACTTTCTGAGACGTTTAACTTTATCCTCTTGGTGTGTTAAAACCATTGAGGCAACGTATTATTCAAATTTCACCATATCCTTATCCGAAAGAAGTTGTGCCGTTTTGACAGCCTCTGTAATTAATTAATTTCTAACTGATAATTCATTAGGAATAGCCATTTTTATACCACGGATAAGTAGTTAAATTTGATACCTCATAAGATTTAGTGTTGATAGGTTTACTATTCTATTAGTCACGATTAAATTATCACTTCTTTGGGGTCTATAAATTCCCAAGTCAGCTAGTGTTTTTATCATGTCTAATTCTGACTTTTTTTTAATTTCTCTATTGTACGCTTTATCAATGCATTTAAAATCATCTGCTTGCAAAAGAGAAGTTAACATCTTAATTTAGTTTTCTCCTTAATAAGTATAATCTTACGTTTACCTAAATCACGAATCAAAGTTTTTATAATATTTATACAAGGGGCATGCTTAAGAGACATGTCATAAGCATTTAACTTAAAATTTCATTTAAAACGAAAACAATTAGGAATAACATCATGTTTTAAACGAATACCTAAAAACGAAATATTTGACACTTTCCTCACGAGATGTTAGTTTGTTTGATTCGGGGCCAGTCGATTAAACTATGATATTGTATGTTTAAGCCAGGTGATTATTGCTTTATTTATTATAATTTCTTAGACTTTGCTTGGTTTAAAATTGAAAAATTTTGCAAATTGGCTGTGTCTCGCTTCAAATTTATACTCCGAAATATCTGATGTTCCTGACTATGGCTCAGATCAATTCGCCGACATATTGCCTAAATGAAATTCAAATTTAATTACGCGGTACCAATTAAAACAAGCGAAATTTACCATTAATTCATGGCGTGCGATCTTGTAATTGCCCAAGTATATAAGTGCGGTGCATTTAACATGCATCAACACACACTTGACATTTTCGTCCTGTGCGGTACGCGTGATTTCTGTCGCTTTCTCTACTTGACTTTTTACCTACAAAGAATTCTGAAGTCTATCACGCTGTAACCTAGTCACTTGGACTTCAGTTACGCCAATCTTATTGTTGCTGCATAACTAGTCATACGTGATCGATTATCTATTAATCGGACTTCCAAGTGTGCCAGCCAGCACGGTGTTTCCGCAGATCTTCGGCAAGACAATTCTGAGCCTTCTCACAAAAAATCACTTCTCTGGTTTCGACAACTCTACTTATCCCGGTGCATCCACACGAAGGAACACCAGCCAATTAATAGGAGCTGGCTCCAAGTACTTCCAGACACCGCAAAACTACCAAACCTTCTCGATATTTGCCGGCGAACGTAATTCCGGCCCTGATAAGGGCCAACCACAGTAACTGTTTCTCATTACCTAAGGCCTGTTTACAATTTTGTAACGTCGCACGGCATTTACTTGCAGCCGAGGCGTTTATAATGTCAGGTATTTACTAAAAAATCGTCAGGAAATATGTTGGGATTCTATTGATCAATTGCATCTTGGTAACTACACTAAATATACTACCGCACACACCTGAAAGCTATACAAAATTTCACAAACACAAACACCATCAAGGACTATTTCGTGCTAGCAAATGAAGTGAAGGGCAAAACATCCAAACACACGAAATGGACTTACTTAACGTTTCATCCCTGTTAAATAAAATTCCTATGGACAAAACAACGACCATCTCGTGCAAACAGATTTAAAATGACTTCTAAGACTGTCTTATGTACACCAATGATCTCAAAGCCCTAATATTAACAGGTACAAAAAACGTGAAATTTACATCTGAAGGGAATTATTAGTCAATTCAATGGTGTAGCCATGGGAATCTGCACCGCACCTCCTCTGGCAGATATATGCATGCACCATCTTGAGCAAACAATCCTGAAAAATATAACTGACAATTGCATTCTTTATGAAAAGTATATAGATGACCTAACATTGTTTTACCCAGACGCAGCAGACCCAACCGTAGCAATGAGACACACCAATGAAACTGATCCAAACTTTAAATTCATTCTTGGTATAGAGAAAAACAATGTTTTTCCGTCATCGGAAATCCAACTCACTCGAGCAGAACATGATAATTTGACACCAGCAATACATAGCAAATCTACTTGCACAAGGAAATCCTTCCATTGCAACAGTAATATGTCCAAAATCTAAAAAAAGAAACCTAATTAAAAACCTAACAAACCAAATCAGGAAGATCTGTTCAAGATAAAATCGAGGAAAAGTTAGGCTATTTGAGGAAACCGTTGCTAACAGCCAGCAAACCTCAGCATCACATCATATCCTATTCTTACTACACAGGAGAGCAAGAAAACATTTCCTCCTAACTAACATAGAGGCGACCTACTGGCCTTATTAATTACACGACTGCTAAATTGAATTTATGAGGAAAATTTCACTAGTGCACAGGTTAAGATCACCTTCAGCAAACGGAGAATCAGGTTAATTGTCAATTCTCTCCAAATTCTTCAGTCTAACATTTTCCATCTATGTGCATATATATTTAACGTACAAAAAGCGAATGATCAACAAAATCCAATAACATGTGCTGTAAAAATTGATTTTAAAATGGCCCAGAACCATCAGAAGAACCCGCTATTTTTCAACATATATTTAAAACGGGCACGTAGCCAATTTAGCTAATTTCTCAGTTCTACAAAAAGCATTACAAAAACTAATTATACATATATGAAGCCCATACATATAAAACAACAGGCAGCTAACATGATAGTTTACTCGACTTACCAAGAAAGCTACTGAGCGGTGGGTTGACGCTTCGACTTAGAGTACGATAAGTCATCCTCGGAGCTCGTTTAATATTCAAATAAATGGCAACATAGAGGTCATAATAAACCAACACAACTAACCCTATTCTTAGACACCCCATCCTGTTATAAATACTAAAACAACTTACTTTTATGAAATTATAGTAATCATTTAAGAAATACGCACACATAACCATACATCAACATAACCCTTCGCATATCGTGACACTTTTGATGATCGCAAAAGATCTGGTATTGTTTGACATAAATAGACTTAGTAATTATAAATTAATTCCAATGCCGCGTTTTGCGTACGCGGGTAATAGCTGTGCACGGACAGTTTCACAAAGATCCGATTGATCACAATTTCCAATATTGTTTTGTCTTTGATCGGGTTGAGTTTTTATTCGTCCCAATGGAAATGCGGTTCTATCACATCTTTGTTTACTGGCGACGTTTCGGTGCCTACTTTCCAGCACCATTCTCAGGCAACACAACACAGTACAAACTCACAATAGCAGATTTAAGCAAATGTGGTAACCTCGTTCCAAAACCATTCTATTTATATATTTTTTTGACTCAACACTAGTTTTAATCATAGAATTTGTCTCAGTAACTAAACTCAATATATAACTATTTGTAATTAGCAGACCAATCCTTACCTCAGCTATCTCAAATTCCCGGTATACATAATCTCATCTCGTATGCAGAATATTGTAGGGGAGAGAGACAGTATCGAACCTTTTATTATTTGTTATAACTGTATTGCTACTATGTCACGGTAATCAAAATTCAAAAATGATAAAACTAAAACCTTGACTGTCATATACTGTATTTTATTTAAAGCCGGGAACTCTAATGTATACAATGGTGTATGAGGTATTGCGCACATAGCAACAAATTAGTTCAAATATGGAGCAGCAAGTTACGTAGATGGATGGAGAGTGAATGTCATAGCGACGCTTAGGTGAAAGATTAAAGAGAGAAAGGTAGAGATAGTATGGACAACTAACGTTTTTCAAAAAAACTAATCGTAAGCACAATGCGAAGTTAATCAACTCTTAGAAATAATTGCATAAGAATATTTGCTCATATGACTAAAATAATTCATTATACCTATATAAATATATATCTAAATATAATATCGTAACACCTTTATATATATATATATATATATATATATATATATATATATATATATATATATATATGTGCTATATGTATACAGTTAGCACTCATAAAAAAATTGAGTATTATAAATTACTGTTTCTATGATATATATATATATATATATATATATATAATGTGTGTGTAATCTTAAAATTAATTTACTAATCCCGACGGATCGATTGACTATAACAAGGTATACACGAAAATCCTGGCAGTTTAGTGGAACTTTAAGACGCATGAATTTAAACGTAGATGAATGTAGTGGTATATATCTACATAGGGATATGTAGACGCATAGGTATGAGTGCAAACTTGTTTAAAAAAATGCTTACAAAAGGATGATAGATCGAAGAAGAGATTTTATTTTTTGTTTTATTGTGCATTCTGTGCTACCATTTGTGTGACTATTGAACGAGATCTAAGGATGAATTCGGAAACTCGAAGTCGAAACGTCAACGAAACGCAAAATAGCTTGCAAAGAAGAGATTTCAATGCAGAAATTATAAATTTTATGAAAGGCAAACAAACAGAAATTAAAACGGGGAATTATATATATATATATATATATATATATATATATATATATATATATATATACATATTGTTCAGAAGAAATAATATTTATGTAAATGTGTATTACGTGTTTCGAACCTACTAACAAATTAGTACAAATAGGATAAGGA
Source organism: Eudiplozoon nipponicum (assembly GCA_029291075.1). NCBI lineage: Eukaryota > Metazoa > Platyhelminthes > Monogenea > Mazocraeidea > Diplozoidae > Eudiplozoon > Eudiplozoon nipponicum. Next base: position 80,415 of record JAQBSW010001210.1, on the reverse strand, counting down.
CGCTGTTTCAAAATCACCATGAACAAAGTTATCTCATGTGTACATTCATTTTGTGCTTAATGGCGACTCATCAGTAGGAGCCGGTACTACGTCCTATACTTACTATATATTTGATCAAGAAATATGGGACAATTGTCGGCTACAATTTCCTATACGAACGAGCATTCAAGTAGTTAAATTCACTTATAGCCTACGGCAATGAAACTTCCAAGCCAACTCATTATATGTAGTTAGCTTAACTACTGCTGTTTTTCACATTCATCCTATTTTCCGCATACCTCCCCAAATATAAAGTTGGTAAAGGGCGTAATACCAGCTCCTATTGAGGAGTCGCCAGTAAGCACGAAACGAATGTGCACGAAATTTTTCTTTCCGCTCATGTTGTCTTTGGTTTATCCTTCTGGCCATATTTGAACAAATTTGTTACTAGGTGCACAACTAATACACAATTGCATATGTATTAGTACTCCACCACAAACAGTACGTTACTGTAAATATGTTATCATTATATACTCTTAGTTACGGAAACTAGTATATATGCGATTGTGTATTTGTTATTGTGTACCTAGAATCAAATTAATCAGGAACATAAATACATTAAGTGAGTTGCGTTTGTGGTAGAAAGATAATATTTCGTGCATTGTAAGTGCAATTCTGAAAAAAATTAATTGGGCCGCGCGTATCAACCAAACGGAGGCATAATTCATTGGTAATCTAATTCAATGAAATTTCTCTCAGAATTCCCGTGATAATTCTTAGGTGAAAGCAGACCTAGATTTAGAGGGTTGGCCAATGAAGTGAGATTATATGGATTTGCAAACTAACATCATTTAAACAAGCAAAATTAACTGACGAAGTAAACACAGAAGAACTGGTATTATGCAGAGAAATATCATTGTGGTTAATACAAAAGAATAATAATTGTTTCTGAACAAATAAAAACTGTCCCTTAACTTTTTTTTCCTTCAGTAAATGGCACACTTTTACACGAGCGCGAATTCATTTTGCTTAACGATAGTCAGTCGTCCGTTTCGTAATAAAGCAACACCAAATTTAATTTATCAATTTTATTGCAACTCGGTGCTGCTTTGTCAGCAGAAAAGATATAAAAGCAACAAGAAGCACAAAATAACAGACAGTATATATTGATTTAAATGAATTTAACCAATAGAATGTAACATTTTCCAGAAAGGCGCAAATTTCATGTATTTTCTTTAAGATGTATACTCCTATTCCTTTATGCAATCAACTCAAATAGCAAAACATATGCACATCTCAAACTGATGCTTCATTGTTGCATAATCATAGCACCGGTATTGGTTTCGCATTATGTGTACGTTATGTCAAATATTCCATTTGGGAAACTTTGACTTAACGCATCATATTGTAATTTGCAATACTCAGTGTCTTGGGCCTCTACGCTGAAAATAGCATGACAAAACAGAATTTAAACCCGATAATAAATAGTTAAAAATGAGTAAGACACAGCCATAGAAATTCCGGCTTGACGACCGGCGGGCTCATGCTAGTCGACCCGGGATTGGTAACATGAACCTTGCCGGGCCTTAAAGGGACAGCCAACAACCCGTTTCATGTGAAGCCTCGATTTTGGTCTAACTGCACTGTAACCTTTTGTAAAATATGTAGTGACGGAATGAGAGCAAGCGTTCCAGACGTGAGGGGCAAGTTTCGGCTGCTGAAGGAAACTCTGGCCACTGGCATCTGGGCAGATAGTGCTCATCAGCTTTGGTTGGCAGACTATCTAGGAGAAGGAAAACTCAGAATAAAAACCATCACTAGGAATGGGCGACCTAGTGTTCTTTTACAGTCCACATATAACCATGACAAGTACAACTTACAATAATTACATACTGCATCGGCCGTCGCGCAGTATAAAAAGGGTCGCCTTATCTGCTGAGCCGTGCAGGGTGGATAAGCGAAAACAGGCTACTGCAGGCAACTCCAACTCTATATTCGATTCTGCGTCCTTTCCTTCCCCTTCCTCTTCTCAATCTTACAATAACTCTCTTTTAGATACTATAAATATGGTTGGTTTAGATCATAACACTGAGCCCAATACTAGGTTGCCAAATATCGAAAATGGTTCTTGTAGACGATCATTCATTAAACCTAAGTTAGGTTTTAACGTAGGCGCATTTAATGTGCGAACATTAAAACAACTTGGACAGCAAGAATCTCTTGCTCGTACGTTGGATAAATTAGAAATCGACATATGTTGCGTATCTGAAACCAGAATACAGGATCCTACGTGTATTACAGAACTAGTTGCACCATCCCTATCTACGCGTTATTGGCTTCGAACATCTGGTTCCACAGAGTCCTCTCAAGCCGGTAAATGGGGCGTTGGTATTGCCCTTAGCGCGCGAGCTGAAGCTTGCTTAATTGAATGGATCCCTTTAAATAGTCGATTGTGTGCGGCACGTTTAAATACATCTACTAAAATCAAAGCAAAAAACCGTTATCATCGTTGCCTCTTCGTTGTATCTGCATATGCTCCTACCGATTGCAGCACAGAAGAAAGCAAGGACGCTTTTTACTCCGAATTAAGCTCCTTACTAAGTAAAGCACGAAGTTCGGATATAGTCCTGGTTATGGGTGACATGAATGCTCAAGTTGGTCGCTTAAGCAACACAGAATTTCATTTAGGTGGAAGATACACTCTAAGCTCGACTCGCAATGATAATGGTGAACGGCTTTTGGATAGCTGCGCGGAACATAGACTATATTTAAGTAGAACAAATTCCAGACGTAGTGTTAAACCTTGTGCTACATGGCGTCCTCCAGCACCCGGACAAGGGTGGACTCAAATATATCATGTAGCAATTAGTAATAGATGGCGTGGTTCCATCCAGGATTGTCGCTCTTTTTGGAACACTTATGTCGACTCGGACCATACACTTATCCGTTATTCGTTGTTGGTAACCAACATGTGCTATACTTCTCAAACAACGATGATCGAATGCCTGTAAGCGTCTCAGATCATCAACTCTAAGAGGCCAAGTTTCACTAGCGTATAGTAAGACTGCGCGTACAGATGCATTGTAAACACGACCTTTAAGGCAAAGTGAAATATTCGCGTTTCTCCATAAATGACGAAGGTTCGAGAAAGCTACTCTAGCTTTCGCGATCCGTATTCTCACCTCGTCGGACATATTGCCTACGTTATTGATAGAGCTCCCAAGATATGTAAACCTGTCGACTATGTCAAGATCTTCATTCTGCAGTCGCAACGTTGGAGTGAGTGGTGGGTGATCCTGTAACAGTATCTTACATTTAGAGGGTGCGAATTTCATACCGAAAGACGGAACAACGTTTGCTAATCTATTTAAGGTGGTCTGGGCAGCATGCTGATTGTCGAATAATAGTACGATATCGTCCGCATAGTCAAGATCGACTAGTTTATCTCCCGGGAGAACTTCAACTCCAGCGTCCTGAATGTGTGAGAGAGTGTTGTTCATAATAGCATCGATTACAAAATTAAGCAAAAATGGGGAAAGTGGACAACCTTGACGAACACCACTGCTGGTTGTAAAGTTATGCGTTAATTCGTTGTAAACCTTAACGCGACCAGAAGTATTTGTGTAGAGAGCTCGTATAATATTAACAAATTTAGTGGGCACATCGCTTTTCGACAAGATATGGAATAAAACATTGCGATCCACCGAATCAAATGCACCCTTGAAGTCTAGAAAGACGACTATTGTGGGACGGTGATATAAATGTGTCTGTTCGAGAACTTGTCTTAACGTAAAAATATTATCTATACAACCTCGTCCTGCGCGGAATCCGGCCTGTTCTTCTCTTGTTTGTGATTCACGTGAAGCGCTAAGACGACGTAGGATAATCGAAGCAAATAACCTTGATACGACCGGAGTCAAACTTATACCACGATGGTTATCGCACGAATTACGATTGCCTTTTTTGAAGATGGGAATGATGGTCGACTCATTCCAGTCAAGTGGTACGGTTTCCTCATTCCATATAGTATGAAAAAGTTTGGTCAACGCTCCTGAAATTATATCGCCACCATCCTTAAACAATCCCGGAAGCAGATCATCGGGGCCGGCGGCTTTGCGGCGCTTAAGAGATAGGATTGCATCGCGTACTTCTAATTCGGATGGTTCTTCGGGACTAACATTCCACACTGTTGATGCAGACATGCTTTCGGGAAGCGGAACTGACGCGGGTGGCCAAGAAAATTGATCTCTAAAGTGTTCAGCCCACCTGTCAAGACGACTTATTTTATCGGTTATTAATTCGTTGTTACTATCATTTATAGTTTCGCTAACTTTTAACTTTCTCGGACCTGTTGTGCGTATAAGTTGGAACAAACAGCGACTGTTACCTGACGCGAAAGCTACTTCCATTTCTTCAGCCTTTCTGCTCCAAAAGTTTTCGAGATCGCCTTTTAGACTGCGCTTAAGTTGGCGTCTTATATTGCGACGGGTATTATTATGAGTCGAGCCAGGTGGAATTTGGCGCCTTATTTCGAGTATCTCCATAGATTTTACAGAGAGCCAGTGATTATTTCTACGGGGGCCTGCTATGCCACATACAGTAGTACCTGCATTGTGCATAGTGGAACTTATCTTGGACCAAAGTATATTCGGATTTTCGCTATTCAGACCAGTTAGATTAGCCTTAAGAATATTTTCATAGTTTTGTCGGATGGACGGTTGTTCGAGTTTGCCTACATCAATTTGGGGTTTATTCTTAATTATTTTCCCGGAAAATTTTAGAGCAAATCTACAACGGATAAGTGCATGGTCCGAGTCGACATAAGTGTTCCAAAAAGAGCGACAATCCTGGATGCAACCACGCCATCTATAACTAATTGCTACATGATCTATTTGAGTCCACCGTTGTCCGGGTGCTGGAGGACGCCATGTAGCACAACGTTTAACACTACGTCTGAAATTTGTACTACTTAAATATAGTCTATGTTCAGCGCAGCTATCCAAAAGCCGTTCACCATTATCATTGCGAGTCGAGCTTAGAGTGTATCTTCCACCTAAATGAAATTCTGTGTTGCTTAAGCGACCAACTTGAGCATTCATGTCACCCATAACCAGGACTATATCCGAACTTCGTGCTTTACTTAGTAAGGAGCTTAATTCGGAGTAAAAAGCGTCCTTGCTTTCTTCTGTGCTGCAATCGGTAGGAGCATATGCAGATACAACGAAGAGGCAACGATGATAACGGTTTTTTGCTTTGATTTTAGTAGATGTATTTAAACGTGCCGCACACAATCGACTATTTAAAGGGATCCATTCAATTAAGCAAGCTTCAGCTCGCGCGCTAAGGGCAATACCAACGCCCCATTTACCGGCTTGAGAGGACTCTGTGGAACCAGATGTTCGAAGCCAATAACGCGTAGATAGGGATGGTGCAACTAGTTCTGTAATACACGTAGGATCCTGTATTCTGGTTTCAGATACGCAACATATGTCGATTTCTAATTTATCCAACGTACGAGCAAGAGATTCTTGCTGTCCAAGTTGTTTTAATGTTCGCACATTAAATGCGCCTACGTTAAAACCTAACTTAGGTTTAATGAATGATCGTCTACAAGAACCATTTTCGATATTTGGCAACCTAGTATTGGGCTCAGTGTTATGATCTAAACCAACCATATTTATAGTATCTAAAAGAGAGTTATTGTAAGATTGAGAAGAGGAAGGGGAAGGAAAGGACGCAGAATCGAATATAGAGTTGGAGTTGCCTGCAGTAGCCTGTTTTCGCTTATCCACCCTGCACGGCTCAGCAGATAAGGCGACCCTTTTTATACTGCGCGACGGCCGATGCAGTATGTAATTATTGTAAGTTGTACTTGTCATGGTTATATGTGGACTGTAAAAGAACACTAGGTCGCCCATTCCTAGTGATGGTTTTTATTCTGAGTTTTCCTTCTCCTAGATAGTCTGCCAACCAAAGCTGATGAGCACTATCTGCCCAGATGCCAGTGGCCAGAGTTTCCTTCAGCAGCCGAAACTTGCCCCTCACGTCTGGAACGCTTGCTCTCATTCCGTCACTACACATTTAACAAAAAGTTACAGTGCAGTTAGACCAAACTCGAGGCTTCACATGAAACGGGATGATGGCTGTCCCTTTATGGCCCGGCAAGGTTCATGTTACCAATCCCGGGTCGACTAGCTTGAGCCCGCCGGTCGTCAAGCCGGAATTTCTATGGCTACGGGCAATGCAGGTACTACTGTATGTGGCATAGCAGGCCCCCGTAGAAATAATCACTGGCTCTCTGTAAAATCTATGGAGATACTCGAAATAAGGCGCCAAATTCCACCTGGCTCGACTCATAATAATACCCGTCGCAATATAAGACGCCAACTTAAGCGCAGTCTAAAAGGCGATCTCGAAAACTTTTGGAGCAGAAAGGCTGAAGAAATGGAAGTAGCTTTCGCGTCAGGTAACAGTCGCTGTTTGTTCCAACTTATACGCACAACAGGTCCGAGAAAGTTAAAAGTTAGCGAAACTATAAATGATAGTAACAACGAATTAATAACCGATAAAATAAGTCGTCTTGACAGGTGGGCTGAACACTTTAGAGATCAATTTTCTTGGCCACCCGCGTCAGTTCCGCTTCCCGAAAGCATGTCTGCATCAACAGTGTGGAATGTTAGTCCCGAAGAACCATCCGAGTTAGAAGTACGCGATGCAATCCTATCTCTTAAGCGCCGCAAAGCCGCCGGCCCCGATGATCTGCTTCCGGGATTGTTTAAGGATGGTGGCGATATAATTTCAGGAGCGTTGACCAAACTTTTTCATACTATATGGAATGAGGAAACCGTACCACTTGACTGGAATGAGTCGACCATCATTCCCATCTTCAAAAAAGGCAATCGTAATTCGTGCGATAACCATCGTGGTATAAGTTTGACTCCGGTCGTATCAAGGTTATTTGCTTCGATTATCCTACGTCGTCTTAGCGCTTCACGTGAATCACAAACAAGAGAAGAACAGGCCGGATTCCGCGCAGGACGAGGTTGTATAGATAATATTTTTACGTTAAGGCAAGTTCTCGAACAGAGACATTTATATCACCGTCCCACAATAGTCGTCTTTCTAGACTTCAAGGGTGCATTTGATTCGGTGGATCGCAATGTTTTATTCCATATCTTGTCGAAAAGCGGTGTGCCCACTAAATTTGTTAATATTATACGAGCTCTCTACACAAATACTTCTGGTCGCGTTAAGGTTTACAACGAATTAACGCATAACTTTACAACCAGCAGTGGTGTTCGTCAAGGTTGTCCACTTTCCCCATTTTTGTTTAATTTTGTAATCGATGCTATTATGAACAACACTCTCTCACACATTCAGGACGCTGGAGTTGAAGTTCTCCCGGGAGATAAACTAGTCGATCTTGACTATGCGGACGATATCGTACTATTATTCGACAATCAGCATGCTGCCCAGACCACCTTAAATAGATTAGCAAACGTTGTTCCGTCTTTCGGTATGAAATTCGCACCCTCTAAATGTAAGATACTGTTACAGGATCACCCACCACTCACTCCAACGTTGCGACTGCAGAATGAAGATCTTGACATAGTCGACAGGTTTACATATCTTGGGAGCTCTATCAATAACGTAGGCAATATGTCCGACGAGGTGAGAATACGGATCGCGAAAGCTAGAGTAGCTTTCTCGAACCTTCGTCATTTATGGAGAAACGCGAATATTTCACTTTGCCTTAAAGGTCGTGTTTACAATGCATCTGTACGCGCAGTCTTACTATACGCTAGTGAAACTTGGCCTCTTAGAGTTGATGATCTGAGACGCTTACAGGCATTCGATCATCGTTGTTTGAGAAGTATAGCACATGTTGGTTACCAACAACGAATAACTAACGTTGACATCCGTAGACGTATTTTTGGATCTGACAATAAGTGCTCGTCTTTAGAAAAGCAAATAAGGCTCCATCAACTTCGTTGGCTCGGTCACGTTTTGCGTATGCCCTCATTCCGATTGCCCAATAGAGCTCTGTTCTCTCATCCAGCACCAAATTGGCGTAAGAAACAAGGTGGGCAGATTTTGACATGGCAGAAACAATTAAAGTCACTTACATCCAAATTGGGTAGTATAGGATCCACTCGTCTGCCGGGATGGGGTCCTCGTGCACATCACAGTTCTTGGTTAGAAACCCTTAGCGATATGGCAGCGAATCGAGCTCAGTGGCGATCTTGTTGCAGATGTATAGTAGAATCATCTTCGTAACTTTCTTTTCTTAGTAGGGCAAAGTTAGCTGCGAGGTTCGGTTTGTTTATGACGTGATACGGTGAAATCCGCAAGGAAGCTGTGTTGCTGATGTCGCCTTGCCCGAATGCTAACTTGGCCATAATGGTGTTGTGGAGAGGTTTAGTTTGCCTCATTTCTGTGAGTTATCCTGATAAATTTACTCATAGTAGCAAGGTTTTCCTTCTCTCTCTACCCCTCTCCCTCTCTCATAAATCTCAATAATAATTTATCTAAATTCACTTATATACTTTTTTTCACTCCTTATGGTTATATGGCAGTGAAACATTAGTCACTTGACTTTTGTGTGGCTGGAAATGATGATGATGATAGACACAGATTTCTTTAAAATATACTTCGTGAAGGCTAACGCGTGCAACAAAGGGAGATATGGAATACTTCGTTACTACTAACACTACTAAACAGTATTATATCAACAAATTATAGTGAAAATAAATCGTCGCATAACCATGAAGTTCATAGTTATGTGAACAATATCATCTATTCTCTAGCATAATAGCAAGGTTCTTTATAAAAGACGCCATCTTATAGGCATTGTGGTCCGTACTTGCTATCAATTAACCGGCTGCGACACCACGTTCAAATATAAGACAAAATTGAACAAAAATAATATAGAATCGTCTGGAACCATTTCTTTTTAGAAAGGACAAAAGACCAATCCAGTTATAATAGCACGCCAAGAAATAAAGACATACATATATGCATACCTCCATAAAAACATGCATGTGTGCATACATACATACAACACGCATACGTACATACATACCTGAATCCATGCATACATACATACATATTTATATACATATATACACAAATTCATAAATATACAAATATAAACGCATGCATAAAAACATATATATATATATATATATATATATATATATATATATATATATATATATATATATATATACAGACATAAATGCAAACATACATATATATATATATACATACATACAGACACTAATGCGAACATATAAAATACATACACATGCAAATACATACATACACGGTTGTATACAACATAAATGTAAACATAGAGACCAACGTACATACATTCATACAAGCGTACATGCATACATAATTAGACGCATGTATGCATTCTTAAGTACACACACATGCATGCATATATACAAACAAGCATGCATAACCAAATCCATACCAAAGCGCGGACCAAATGAAAGGCGGATGCCAAAATCTGATTTTTTTAACTTATGCAATTACAGAAAATAATGACTAACTATTGTTAGGATAGAAATAAAAAATACCAGAGATTATTTAAAATTACCTCAAGACTGAAATAACCTCTGTCCACGTAATCACCAAGAAATAAATATCTAGTAGTTGCAGGAGATCCTCCAACTTCAAACAGTTTCATCAAGTCATAGAATTGACCATGAATATCACCGCAAACTGATTTATAATGGAATAAGGTAACAAAATAGGCATAGTAACAATAAAAATAATAATGTTACTACTCATACTACTGCTACTACTATTATGAATAATAATATCAATAATAAGAGTAATAATATCAACAAAATAACGATAATAATAGTAAATAATATTTTATAATATTCAATATCGAGATAAAAAACGTTGACAATTCTGTTTTTGAATATACTATAAAACTCATAATAGAGCTCCAGAGAGTATAAGTAAACGTAACTAAACGTTCACAGAGACAAATCTCTCGCACATTGTGGTTGAATAGGACCTGGAGCTCGATATCTGAACAATTAAATTTTTTCTACTGTGTCATATGTAGTTTGATATATTCAGCGAGAAAATAACTGTGCGTGAAGGCTGATGTTACGCTTTAGTTATAAGGAGGTAGCGACGCCAGTGGCTCTCCATTTCAGTTTCCTTGGGGCTAATGCATGTTAGGGCACGGCAAACGTTGACAATTATCGGTAGAATCGATTGAAATATAATGTTCTTTCAAGACCGGTATAATTGTAATCCATTGTCTCACAAAGATTCTGAGAAAAAGCTGCCGATTTGATTGATTAACGTTTGCTGATCGGCAGTCAGCTCAAGTTAAATCTGGATAAATATGACTTTGAAACCAAATATTTACATTTAAAAAATCGAGCAGCAATCGAGAAAGTTAAAGGGCCCGTTGGGTAATGTCAGGGAACAGTTTCGTGCAAGAAACCACTTCAAACATTAGATTAAAACAGCAATAAAATGCATAATTACAAAGACTGTAAATAGGAAAAAAGTTTTTAAAATGTCAACGACAAATAAATAATTCAACTGAAGCTTAATGTAAAAAATAACTCAATGTTGAACATAAGAATGGTTGAGGTTAAAAGAATATCTACTAGCAGGGTAGTTTTAAAATCTTCCAGTTAGTTCAATATTTAAAAATATCCATTGAGTTTGTGGAGTGATTAATTATAGATATCCGTTTAAAAGGTGACTTTAAGCATTTTGCACCGGCAGGCAAACATACTGTATATAAAGCCAGTGTCACTCTCCTGCCTAAGCGCAAACAAATAAAATTTCTTTAGTTTAAATTTAAATATAAGCAATAAACATCACAGGAAGAAACTTCACATAGACTTGACTGATTCCTAGCACCAAATCACGGCATTCTGCAAGGGCAGATAATTAAAAGCCCAGTCCTATAAAGCTAGCCGCACGGGTGCCCAGAGAAAACATCACGCAGAGTACATGACAACCATTCACTTGCAGAACTGCATTACCATGCACTATTTAATTTCAATATTGACAAAGCGCAAAACAATAAACATTTATCTAAATCACGAATGCTTCGCAATTTCGCAAATACATACATACAAATATACATACATACATTCCTCCGTACATGCATTTAGCCATACATATATGCATAAATAGCTGAATATAGGCATATATAGATGTATATAGGTATATATATATACATACATACATGCATACACAGGCATATAGACATGCAAACATGCATATTTATACATACATGCAAACATACTGGATATATACATAAATACACACATACATACATGCATGCATACATACATACATACATACATACATACATACATACATACATACATACATACATACATACATACATACACACATACTAGCATAAACTGATACATGCATTTATACCTTTGAACAAACGTAAATGGAGACCTAAATCTTCCACAAAGCTAAAACCTATGCTAAGGTAGAGTTTACCAGGCATCTAACCTAGACGTTGTTTGCAGCTAGATTATCGAATATATTCGTAGGTGGGTATATAAAGTGACAGTGTTGAATAAGTGACAGATATCTCAAATAATCTTACTCTGCCATGATATTGCAGGTCTACCTCTTACGCCTCGGCAGTCTGTTGATTATGGTGTCTTAAATGGTATTCTTAGCTAATGATCCATACAACGCAATCGCCATTCCTTAATTAAAGCGACCGGACCCGTGCTCATCCTAATTTACTGCTCACAGAACAGTCATTTCAGCGTATTCCAGGTCAGCATGCCTGTCAGTACCAACAACCTCTACTCTAAGAAGTGTGGCATAGCCTCAGTAGGCACTACATTGACGAAAAATAGAGCAATATATGCGAAATGGCACATTCTCGTCTTATGCCTGGGCCAATAGCAACAGATTAAGAAAGGCCGCTATTTAAGTGAACACAACCCGATAAGACAGCATAGCAGGCTTCACGCAGATGAAGAATTGTTGCCGGCACGCTACAATTCCGCCTAGCTTACCATAAAAGCCTGTGTTCAGTCGCGGCGAAGGCTATCGATAAATAAAGAAGAGCAATTGTGGTAGCTATTAATGCTGGTAGCGTATTCATGAACTGCGATGGATCGTATTAATACGATCTACGCATCAAGGTCCCGATCTAAATCCAGCCTTAGTTGGTCAAGTGCGCTACACGCTCGTTTAGGAGTTCTTCGGAAATTAAAGGTAGTGACTAACTTCGATGCTACACAAAACAGACTGATACGATGTTAGTTAGTTGGTGTGCTAATTTTACCATTTTGCGAATGAGCAACACAATGACAGTCTTTGACTAAGTTGTGACGGAATCCTTTATTCAAATCTTGGTACAAAACTCGTAGATGTTTTACGAGACCTTCATTCCTTCTGGTTAAAATAATCGCGAGGGTAGGTCAAAGAATTCACAAACATAGTGGTTCATCATGTGACTACAAATATTTGCCAATTATTCAAAAGGAGAGCTATGCAAAAAAGCTTTGTTCATTGTTTCACCTAACAAGACAGAATATTTCCATCTTTCTGTTTGTTTCATCATTCACAGCGATTTCTCCAAACACGTGTCAGATTCAAATGATATAGTTAAGTGCACGCATAACGAAGGAAACAACAGACTAGTTACTAGCCTCATTTAGAAGTTAATTATTTTATGCACCACACGCTAAAACAAGATGTGAAAATGTGTTAAATGTATTAATAAAAACAGATATCCATACATATTTCAAACAATATCTAGAAAAATAATCTAGTTTTAAATAAATATCTGTTAATCAAAAGTAAGACATAAAGCAAAAACTATAGTGAGAGTGAAAAAGACAAATATGATCAATATACTAGACACCTAAAAGAATGAAAAATTGCGAAACTGAACTTATCAATATTACCTGATCTGCGTTTTGATTAACACGGAGTGAATTGAATAAGGCGATCGCCAAGAGTCGCCGTGATATCTTCAAGAAACTAAACAATTGGAATTCAGTCTTTATTAGTAAAAACGCAGATCAGGTAGTAATAATAATAGGTGCCTACTGATAGAAATATTCTAGTAATATGGAAAAGAAAGGCGACAATTGATTAAATACTTTCAGAATTTTACATGACGAAATACGATGTGAGCGAACGTTAAATACGAGCCATGCTAAGTAAGAAATAGTAACGTTGCATCAAGTCAATTGTCCATCCTTTTAAAGCAGAGAAAAAGGGCATAGGATACAATCCGCACGAGATTTCAATAAATGGAGACCAGTGAAAGATTCCAAGAGTCGCCGAGATATCTTCAAGAAACCAAACAACTGGAATTCAGTCTGCATTAGTAAAAACGCAGATCAGGTAAAAATAATAGGCGCCTACTGATAGAAATATTCTAGTAATATGGAAAAGATAGGCGATAATTGATTAAATACATTCATAATTCTACATGACGAAATAAGATGTGAGCGAACGTTAAATACGAGCCATGCTAAGTAAGAAATAGTAACGTTGCATCAAGTCAATTGTCCATCCTTTTAAAGCAGAGAAAAAGGGCATAGGATGCAATCCGCACGAGATTTCAATGAAAGTTTCCAAACTTCAAAATTAATAATTAATAAACTAGCTACCAGGCATGTTTACGAAAGCAAATAATAATACCCATATCATAAGCAGCCACAATCTTACTATTTATGATAATGGTAATAATACTGATAAAAGACCAACACTAGAAAATTTGAATATATAATAGTTTCTACGCTCGATATACAGCACACTTCAAAAAGCACATGGATAGCCAGGTTGCCTTAAAGAAAACATGCAAACATGTTGCGGTAAGTTGAAAAATCAATAAGTAAGACGAGATATAATGTCGACCGACCTGATTTTATCTAAAGATCATCAACACAAGAAAACATTGATTTTACCCCACCAAAATATCATTTGTGTGCGCAAGAAGGATTTTTGGTCTACAACTTTGTGCCTGTTCTTGCTTGTATATATGTAGATACATGCGTAAGTATGCTAAACAGTTAGTTTGTTAGTTACCGAGTGAGAGCAAATATTTCGAAAACTGTGTTTCATTGACCTTCTTTTGGTTGTAGAAAGAATAAACTTTTATTTTTCCATTTAAAGATAACTTCAAGTTACTACCTCTCGCTTGGCGGTCGATCGATTGAAACTGTTTACCTTCATTGTTTGGTCGAAGTTTCGGAGTCCCTATCTCTTCCTTTCAACACGAGGTGTATGAAGCTCAGACTTGCAAGTTAGACACAGTGAATATTTTAATTGTTTGAAGTTGCGCAACGCCAAAACTGGTTGATTCAACTACGAGATAACAGCTGCAGCCATTTTAAGTTATTTGCAAAAGGAAGCATGAGGACTGTATAAATATTGAAAAAAATACAAACAGCCGAAATTGACCACCCGCCTGTAATTGAGTTGGCTTAGTGGCAAGCGTTTATCGCTCAAAAAATTAAAAACAATGTGCTGTTGCTCAGTTTTAAATCAAGTTCGGTGCACGAGGTTTGAAGGCAGATCAAATTGCCTCGCGACTTGTTTTAATCATGTACAACCACAGTAAAACAATCGTCAGTCACATTTACTGTAAAGTTTCGCACTTTCATGATCATCATCACAGTCTACAGCAAACTAACTAGCGATGATCAAACCGCAATGCATAAATATGGAAAGCAAAGTTAGATATGCGGCTCTCACCTCTAGTAGTCTCGCATACATTGTACTTGATTGGAAATGTCAACTGCAAAATTTCTAGGCAGTTGCGAACATACAATTTTTGCATCTTTCGCCATATTATATATATATATCCTACTTGTCAGACTAGCGATGCAATTACGCCGGATGATCAGGGTTCTAGATATAGTAAATCAGCAGCCTTGCGTCAGAATGCCATTAATCGCGATATTTGTCACGAGTTCTACCGTACCATGCCATCCCTAACCAAGAGAAACTAAAATGGGAGAACATCTGTGGCGGTCTAAGAAAAAACAATGTCTAGTGAAGATGATTGGTTAATTTTGCCTTATTAGCGTATGTTAGTTTGAGTCTCATTGCTTATCCTGTTAATACCGATGCATTACCGAATAAGCACGAAACCATGGCCTCTTCTACCTTGAGACCTGTATCCTGTGAACACAAGTTATGCTCATTCAGTTGATTTTGGCAGCCAATAGTTCAGAGCGCAACATGTAGACGGCCAAAGATACTAACTTCTTTAATACGAACTATTGACATGTATGTGAACATGCTGTGATAAAAAACAGGCAGAAAATTGTTTTGGTGTCAAAGAAATGATGAGAAAATTAGCTTACATCAGCGAAGTAGCGCAATTTTGAGAAAAACTACAAGGATCCTCATTAAAGAACAACAATCATTAAAAAGGAGTTCCGTTGCTCGATACATTACTTCGACATAAAGTTGCTTTTTTAAGTGGATATTTGTGGCTATTTACATCCAAAGGTCTCCTTTCACAGCACAAGGAACTATTTTTTAAATTTTACGACAGAGCCAAAGTTTAAAGCAATGGAAAGCTCACAGCTCTATATACGATGTCATCCAATGTATTTATATGTGTGTATGCATGTATGTATGTATGTATGTATGTATGTATGTATGTATGTATGTATGTATGTATATGTATGTATGTATGTATGTATGTATGTATGTATGTATGTATGTATGTATGTATGTATGTATGTATGTATGTATGTATGTATGCATGTATGTATGTATGCAGGTACGTACGTATGTATGTATGTATGTATACACGTATGTATATATGTGTGTATGCATATATGTATGTATGTTTGTATAGATGGCCATTAGCCATTGAAAATTCCGGCCTGACGGTCGATGGGAACTAGTTTGTCAGACCTGTAATTATACAATGAAGCTTGTTTGGTATAATGGGATACAACCATCAGTCTTTCCGATATTTGACCTCGATTTCGGTTTAAAAACACAACAACACTTAGTGTTAAATGGGTAGTGACAGAATGAGAAAAAGCGTACAACAGGCGAAGAGCAAGTTTAGACAGTTGAAGGGAACAGACCACGAGTCTAGGCAGATAGTGCTTCTCAACTCTTTTTGGAAAATTATCTAAGTGAAGGTAAAATCCCAATACAAAATATTCTCACTAGAATTAAGTGACCCAGTTTTCTATTAAGGCCCACATATAGTCATAAACAAGACGAATTATAATGAATTTATGCTGCATCGGCCGATGAACAGGATAAAAATGGTTGCCTAATCTAGTGATTCGTGCAGGGAGATAAGCGAAACCAAGCTACTGCAGACACATTCATTTCAGATTCTTTCTCCTTTACTTTCCTCTTAATTCAATAATAACGCACTATAGCTCATGAGCTAAAGCTTGTTTAAATAAATACCTGTAATCAGCCGACTTTGGGCGGCACGCATAAAGACTACTAAAATGAAAGCGAAAACGTTGCTTTTTAGTTTTATCTACATATTACCTCACGGATTTCAGCCAAAACGACAGAAAAGACGTTTTCTACTTCTCTTATTCCTTTTTAGTCTCGTAATAGATGACATTATTAACTAAACTTTCTACACACTCAGGATGCAGACATTAAAGTTAATCCGGGCGATAGATTAGTCAACCTTGACTACGGATAGGATATTTTTATGTTATACGACAATAGGGATTTCGCTAAAGTCAACATGAAAAAATGATCAATCGTCGTTTAGTTATTCGATATGAAATTGGCACTCTCTAAATTTAAGTTACTTCTACAGGATAATTCATGACTTGTTTCGACTATGTGGCTCCAAGGTGAGGATCTTGATTTAGTTGGCAGGTTTACATATATTTTTATCAGTATCAATAACCCAGGCAATATGAGTGACGAGGTCAATATGATAATCGTGAAAGCTATAGCACCTTTCTCCAACCTTCTACATTTATAGAGAATCACGAGAACCAAAATCTGCATTAAATGTCGTGTGTACAATTCATCTTTAAATTCAGTTTTGATATACGCTAGTGACGATCGGTTCTTTAGACGCTTAGAGGCATTCGACATCAATTATTTAAGAAGCATAGCTCATAATAGTTACCAAAATCTAATAAGTAATTCTTTAAATCACGTTTGCGAGCTTGAAGTAAACACCAATCCCACTGTATTTAACCAGTCGTCGAACATCATAACAAAACTACCGCCGACAACGAATAAGTAACGCTGGCATTCGTAGTCGTATTTTGTAGCTGCCAAAGAAATAAGGGTCCATCAACTGTGCTTGCTCAGTCACGTTTTATATACACCTTCAGTAGAGCATTATTCTCAAAGTCACCGCCTGATTAACATTGAAAACAAATTAAGCAGATAATGACATGGCAGATACAGCTAAAATCAACAACCAAATTATTAAATATACAACACACTCGTCTATAGGATGCCGTTTTACGTGCGCATCACTGTTTTTGGTTACAAACCCTGCGCGATATGGAATCGGACCGAGCTAGATGACAACCTTTTTACAGATTTATTGTAGAATCACGTTTTTTACTTAGTTAATCAGAATTAACCGCGTGATTTAGTTGAGTTTATGATGCGATAAAATGAAAATCGCAATAAGGCAGTATTTTAAACGTCGCCTTGTCTAAATTCTGACTTGGCCATAATTGTATATGAAGAGGTCTGGGTTGCCTCATTTCCGCGTGCTACGTAGTTATATATCTCCATCTGAACTCGATACTCTCCTTCAAAAATCACTCTCCATTAACATTTTTTGTTTTATATTATGTTTGGCATTAAAAATGTTCCTTTTTATACAGATTATTTCAGTTATTTTTTTCTCGATTACTTAGTGTTATGAGGCATCAATTATTAAAGGCTGTTGGATTGCAATCTGAGATGACAATGATATATGTCTGTATATCAATTTGTTATCTAAATAAACTAAATTTATGCGAGCAAAAAAATAGATACCTGGACATATTTAATAAATAAATATCCAGTCATCCCGTTCGTCCTATTTTTTCGCCATAATTCAACTCGCTTGCAATATCTGGTACCGCACATTGATAATTCAAAAATGGCTGCACTTAAAGTTATACATAAAAGCTCCCACAGTAAGACTCGGTTAGATGATAAAACCTATATTAACGGCGAAGTTATCATTATTGAGAACTAATTTCTGTGGGCGAACACAGTAAGTTAAGATTAGTAAATGAATTCCTCTAAGTAGGACGATATGAATCGGTTCCCAATATCTCATGCAATAGCCAACAATAAAGCCTGGAGAAGTAGGACGGAAAAATCAACGATTTTCCACTGCACTATTTAAGGATCAACAAAGAAACAAAGACGTGAACTGTGCGTATAATGACGAGAATTACACTCGAGTAGTGGGTAGAACACAATGTCAGTCGCTCTACTTATCACGGAAATTAACGACAACAATTGAAAGAATTACTTAGAGCATCATAATTTTCGTTAGGAGGTGAATAATCACATTCTTCCACTACCAATGACGTTAATGACAACAATGCCAGTACAACTGGCTAGTAATCATTGCATGTTAGGCCAGAAAAGGATACAGCTACGGACCAACATAATGGTTGGTCCGCGGCAAATTCTGACCATTATGTGATGAGTTCCCAATAAGGACTAAATCGGTCTATTGGACGAACTGCCTTTTCTACGCTATACAATGCTTAGTTTATACTGACAAAATGCAAGTAATTAACGGGTCAGGTGCTTATATCAAGGTCGCAACCCTGATTATAGTAATGGTGTGTGTGTGTGTGTGTGCCGACTAGGCAAACTTTTGGTCAAATTTTAGTTTCACATTATTTGCCAATTTCTGTATAGATTCTAGGACGCATGACCGACTCCAATTGATGAATAGCGAGTAAATAATAAACTCATGCGTCAAGTGGATGACACCAGCTGTCCATGCCGACTGGTAAAACTTTACAATCCTACATAAACGTTGTCTTTATGCACACCACTCAAAATTGCGCGCACGCAACAAAAGCAATAGAATCATCAAATAATAAAATGCACTAGCAGTAAAAGACCGCCTGGCTTGAATGCCAAATTTAAATTAGGGGGTTAACTGTATGCGTGGAGCCACTCTCTTCGACTATTATTTCTATACGCTCATTACAAAAGGTATGTATTAACATTTCAAAGCGATTTAGAAGATCCTAGTTAAGCAATGTGTAATCACGTCGGTATAGGGTATGAACAGTGAATGTTAGACTCAAACGAGAGATAATACGACAATTGTTTTCTTAAGTGCATATGGTAATCAATTTAAAACTTGAAAAAGAAGACAGAGCAACATGAATGTACAAAAATCCATATTTCGAGTTCGTTAGTGTGCGTGTCTGTTCGTGTGTGTGCATATATATATATATATATATATATATATATATATATATATATATATATATGATGTGTGTATATAAGTAGCATAACTCACGATGCTCACTGATTAGAAAACGCATATTCTCGACTTTTTGAAACGTGATTTATGCAAGCTTATTAGTTTGACAAATAAGTCTACTTGTAATCCGATATTGTATAGTCGCAGATGTTTCAAATTACCAACTAATTAAGTAGTAAATGATTTCGGCAATAGACGTGTTGTCAAGTTTTATTGGTTCTTTTGCAACGATAGCTTAGTGTTGTTGCGTGTGTTCTTGGGCGTGTCTATCATCTTTGCAACATTTTATTGCTTTCGATAATAAGGCCAAACCTATCCCGAGTTGACTAGCATAGCCATGTTCACAATCAGTACGACGCCTTGCGGAGAACAGTGAACAAGAGACAGGATTTAACACACATGTGCAATATCAAACGTGCAGTAGTGTAGAGAAAAACAAAAAAGAGCACGACTGGTGTCGCTTTAACGTCCCTATTTCATATCTCCGCGTGTGTTTGTGTGCGGATGCCTACTGCATAATTTAAACTAATGCAATTACCAATTATTTATTTAGTTGATGTGCTTTTAAAAAGTTTCCCTTGCCTCCCTTCGTCTCATCCACACAGGACAAGTACAACTTGAGTGGCGCTTAGTTGAACACACCAAGTGCGATAGCCAAACATACGAGTGACACATCCATAAATCTATGCATGTATGTAAACGTGTGCAGCCTCTCAGGTCACAACTTTAGAATTGCATCCACAATTATCGTTACGAAAATAGTAATTGTCACCATATTGATGGTAAAACATTCTACTGACTATTGTCACGTTTTTACAAAAAAGTGATAATAATTACAAATCGGGACAGATCACGAAGATGTATGCATGGATGAATTATAAGAAATTCAGAAAGTTTTCGAACTTGAAATAAACACAAATCGCATTCTAAATTTTAGCAACTGCACAATATATAGAAAAAACAACGCCAGTTACACACACTTGTGATTATATGAGCAACAAGAAGTATGAAATAAATCGATAACGTTACTATCTTGTTCATAATTGGTTGTAATCCTCAATTTTCGAAAAGTATTGGACCGTTAGCAGTTACAGCCTCGGTATGTAGGGTGTATTGTAAATTGACTCTGAAATCGCATTGTGAATTACTTTATATGAAGTTAGCACCACAACTGCTTGTATACACAATCGTATATCAGACTGAACGCTTAAATTGTACCAAATTCAAATAAGTGGGTATAGGGCGTAATAGCGGATCCCAACGACGAGTCGTCAGTAAACGAGTGCGCGTGTATACGAGATTATAATTTTTAGTTATGTTGACTTCGGCATATCCTTCTGGTCTTATTTGAACTAATTTCTTAGTAGATACGCAATACGTTATACAAATCATCTCGCATTGTCGGTAAACTTGCCCAACATATGTGTTTAAACGACGCTTAGTTGGTTTCATTGCTACGTTAGTTGTGTAGTTACGTCTTACCATGCATGCTAGATTCAACACTTACTTAATTACGAATTCTCCGTGTTTTAATCGGTTTTTGGTTTATCATAGTTCCCCTGACCTGTGGTTACCGCTGACGACGACAGGTTTCGACTTTCCTCGGTCATCATCAAAGCACGACGAAATACTAACTAGCTTTGATCAATATGCAATGCGTATGCAATTTTGTAATACTTCGATTTCGTACACACCATTTGTAGGCGTAGAGGCAATGCATACGCGTCTAAAAGTTATGAAAGCCGCATCCCAGCTTTCCAAACATTATACATACATTTAGATTTTACCTTCCATAATCTGTTTTCAGTCGTTTTCAACGCGCCAGTAAGTATACTGGGAATGTTTTCCGCTTTGATCGACTGGTTTGTAAAAATGGGATTTGTTTTATCGAAATATCGCAAGCTTGATTTGAAAAGCCTTACTTCAAATTGCATAGTCAAGGATTGTTTAAGTGAATACAATATACACATGTTGAGAAAGCTGGAAAAAAGTTAATGTTCGTGACTGGATAGCAATTGTGCAGCCGACTTTCTAGTCAAGTACAATATATGTACAACCTCTATGTGTGTCCTAATTATAACTGTAATAATTTAATATCAACTTTGGCAAGATCCTATTTATTCAATTTTCCGCCATGCTGTGATAGTTATACAGGTAAGTCGAAACGCATCAGTGCGTGTGGCCAACGGTCGTTTTTCTATGTTGTGCGATCTATTAGATACAATGGATTTGGTGCTTATCACAAGTTTGGAAACTTGATGTGTGCAACTAATTCTGTAATGGATCAACAAATATGTTATTTATCAAGTTCATAATAACCAATCTCAATAAGACAAGCAAAGCCATTCATGAATCATGCAAAATCTTAGGATCAACACCCAACACGAATACTGAGAAGTTTCATGCTCACGTATTATCCTCACCTGTTATTGGCGCATCTAAGTCAAGCATAGTTTTCTCCTCGCGCAAGATATCGGCTGTTGAGTTGATAATGTGAAGAGTAGCCTCCTCGGAAAGTCGGCCTTCTGCAAAAAGATGTGCACGTATTCGATCTATGTTCGGTTTCCCATCTTCAAATATCTGATCGATGGATAAAAGTTTGGTTGGCGGGTGTTCCACAGCTAAATTAACAAGAAAAATATAACGTGTTAGAACATTTAACAGAAGAAAAATTAGCCCAAATTTACTTTGTCGTATTTTCATAGCCACTAGACATGTCCAAATGCTACTAGGTGTGGCTTAGTTACAAGAAGAGCGCGACAAATAAGCCGCAGTAGTAAATATAACGCAGCTTAACAGTGAAATGTCAACAGATAATGTCACCAATAAAACAGATATAAAGAAAGACGACAACAACACCTAAGAAAATAAGAACTGGTATTTAATTGCCACATAACACTAAATCATTTTGATGGATAAATGTGGACATTAAAAGTTCGACATCCAAATATGGAGACAATAAATTAGATTTTTTCATATCTTAAATGGCCTATCACAAAAGAACAATGAGTAACTTCTGCCAGGTATCTAGATTTGAGGTGTCTGTAACCAAAAATTTCTGCAGCGGCTGATTCCTAGCCTCAGGTGAACTGTCGGGCAAAGTATTGTATCCAACTCACAAATTTACATTATTTGGCTTGAAAAATCCTGCTAATGAAGGTCCATTCTATCAGTCAATACTATTGTTGAAAGGTCAACAAATTTAACGATGCAGATATTTAATATCGTTACACGCATTGGCAGTTCAATCAACCTTACAAAATCGTACAAATATTACACGAACATTTCGATAATCGTTATTGACGTGTTATAGAAATAAAAACTATGGCAATCTGGACCAAATTGCCTATGGTTCGAAGCCAAACAAATGTCTGGCCTTTTATGTATTTGGTGTTGCGCACCTAGTAACAAATTAGTTTAATTATGACCAGAAGTATAAACCAAAGACAACATGCACGAAAAGTATAATCTCGTGTACATTCTTTTCGTGCTTACTGGTGACTCGATTAGGAGCCAGTATTACGCCCTTTACCCACTATATATTTTGGTGAGGAGTGTGGGAAAATAGGATCGTCCTATTTTCCTACATAGGAGATTGTACCGTCCCATTTTCCCACATATGAGATTTACCGTCCTATTTTCCCATATTCCTCACCCAAATATATAGTGAGAAAAGAGCGTAATACCGGCTCCTAATGACGAGTCGCCAGTAAGCACGAAACGAATGTGCACGAGATTATACTTTTCATTCACTGTCTTTGGTTTATCCTTCTGGTCATAACTGAACTTATTTTTTACTAGGTGCGCAACACCTAATACAAAATTGCATATATATAAGGTTTCCGCAAAAAAACAGTATCTAAATGTCTGGCCTGACGAGCCGCTAGTCCTAGCCAATCGTGAGCCAAACCGAGATTATCGGGATACAAATTACAACACTGCGACAGAATCTGTCAATGATTGCTATTATATATCATGATTAAACGAATGCCAGATCTTGACTGCCAGTGAAAGCCTCTCGCCATTATATGAACAGTAGATATCATGAATCTTGTTATTTTCTAGAATGTTTGATAGTAGAATTTTTCATTCTTAGGTCAACTGGCCCTAGGTTCAGCTAGAGAATGATCTCAAATTATGCCTAGTAATCTCGTTTTACTGCTTACTCTCTGTGTAGTTTAATATATGTAAGGATTCATATAGCTTGATTGTTTCAGTGGTTCAGAGTCCAAAGATGAGCAAATGGCTCGCTTTAGGGCTGAGTTGAATGCCAAAAAATACCGGAAGGAGTAAAGTGAAGGGAACAAATGGCTCAAGATAGTCTTGGAGGTAGCAACCCAGCATCTCGATAAAATAATAAACATTAAATTTTCCTTCATAAAAAAATGCGCTTTATGAGAGTAAAATCCAACTTATTTTTATATATTTATTAAACGATGTTGCAAGTGGTAATATGGTTTCTCAATCTTCTGTAGAAGAGGTCGTACAAATGGTAGATGGTCAAATCAACGCGTTAGCAGAAGAAACAGCAAATATTATGGCTCGTCTATGAGAATGGGTTATGATTAACACTAAGCGAATCCGAAATTTGACGTAATTCACATTGGAAAATGTAATACAGACATAATTTTGTTCCTGAAGACTGATATTAGTAGGCTTCGATGAACGATATCATCTTTATAAAACGTAAATTTAAAATCGACAAAAAATTATGAGACATAAAAGTCACTAGATAAACTTCCTTTATGTAGTATATAATTGATATAACCAACCACTAAATATGTGACATGATGTAGGTAATAATTCTCCGTTATTCAATTTCAAAAATTCAATTTCTTTATGTGCGTGACCATTCGTATTAGTTACGACTTACGCTAAACTATGGTCTGTGGTTCCCCTAATACCACTTGAATGTAATATCAAGAATTATATGATTTCGAATACCTTCTTCAAATAATTTTTGTTATACTGGCAAAAGTCCTGACCTGAGATCAGCAGGATAAGTTATAAGGGTCCTCAGTCGGGCTTGATATAAAAGACAATCCATTATATATATATATATATATATATATATATATATATATATATATATAATTATAGCCATAGAAATTCCAGCCTGACGACTTGGCAGGCACAAACTGTCAGTCAGAATAGTAGCATAGTTTCCGGATCTAAAAGAGACAGAGACACCATCCCATTTCATGGAAAGCCTCGAGTTTGGTCTAATTGCGCAGTGACTTTCATTGTTAAATGTGTAGTTATGGAATGAGAGCAAGCGTGCCAGACGCGAAGGACAATTTTCGCCAGCTGAAGGAAACTTTGGCCAATGACATCTGGGCAAATATTGCTCATCAACCTTGGTTGGCAGAATATCTAGGAGAAAACTGCGAATAAAAACCATCCACACAGAAATGTGCAACATAGCATGTCACGTGCATAACCATAGACAACTCAATTAATGACAGTCAGACATTAGTCAATTTTGGCTTATTTGGCTTATATATATATATATATATATATATATATATATATAATTTGTCAGTATGCACTTGGCGTAGCATAATGGAAATTCGTCCAATTGACCGATTTGGTCCTTTTCCAGAATTTCGCCGCACTTTAGACTCCAAGCCCCATACGTTATGCCGTTGTTGGTCAGTTGTCTATAGCGGGCTACACGTGCGCTCCGCGACTGGTGTGCTTCGTCTAATTCCGTTGCTACTCATTTACCAATTTATTAATTATTAAGCAAACTAGAGTTCGAGGTTTAACATGATATAAGATGGATGCCTCCCGTACCAGCATGATCCATGCTATCTTTGTGAATACGACTATCTATGGTTGGCCGTTTTTGTACCGAAACTTTCGATAACAGTCGGTCTGGGTGATTGGTTCATCTTATCACCTTCATTATTAGCAAAATTGTATTAAATCAAAGTAATTATGCTTCATTACGGTATGTAAATTGTGGAGTGAACACCTTGTCTTTTTTATGTCGAACGAGGTTATTATGTTCATAGTACAACTAATATGGATGAGAAACACATCTAATAATTTCTAATCATTCAAACTATAGTATAGATTGATACACGCTAGTAGATTTTTACTATGATCTGTAGTTATGACCTTATGCACATCATCACCACAAATAATATAACATCATATAGAATGATGCTACTTCACTGCTTAATAATCGTGAAGAAACAGAAATGAATGATTACAAATGGTTATAAAGGAGAGGTAGTCTTCTCGGGGAAAGCTTTATCCAATCTGTACACAGAAACGAAGACACCTCGACCTCTGTTCAACGCTTGCACACATCACCATCATAATCACAGAAAGCAATACGTACGAGTGTAGGCATTCAAATATTCAGTTATGTATCGGCTGCAAAATAACGCCCATTGACAATTCCTAACGGAGACAGAGTATTTAGATAATATTTTTCCTTAGGTGGTCTACCTATCGAGGTTGATCAGCAGAATATCGTGCTGGGGCGCCAGTGTCCAGTTCACTCGTTGGACAAATTTTCTTGCTGCGTCTGGTAAGCTCGCTGTCATACTGTGAAAACACCACTGTTTACTGTGCGGCAAACCTAGTTCAAGTTTTCACATGAGCGGGGATTGTTATCTCGACATAACTGGCGAGGTTTCTGCTGTTGTTGTCAGAATGACTCACAAGGGCTCACCGGCTGTTAAGCAGGGAAATATTTAGAGATTGCGTTATTGATAAATAATCCATACGTTATTGGCACTAGCCATTCTGGTTGCCCAATAAGAGCAAAAACATGATCTGGAAAATGTGGCATATCCCTATGCAGGATATATTGAACAATGACAGCAAATACTGCAGTGGGACGGGCCAGCTGCTTCGTGAGCAAAGCCCACGCAAAAGTTAATTAAAATCGACTTGTAATAACAAAACTTAAACAAAATGAAGCAGACAAACAAAGCCCGCATAAGTAATAATTATTCATATTGATTAAATCTATTAGACACAGCCAATGTCCGTAAAAGAATAAATGGAAAATTGTGCAAACATGAAAATTAGGTCAATTATTTGGACGGAATAAATATAAGACCGAGTGGTGAGGGGACACCACTTGTACCAAATTCCCAAGAAACTCCATGAAAATGGAGCCGGCTTATCCTCCAAAAGGAGTCAGCCGCAGTAAAGTAAAGTAAAGTAATAAATATAAGTTCGGCTGAAAATAAATAAATAATAATTCATTTAGAGCAACCAATAATTAGAGGAAGGAAATGTACATGCAGGCACAACAGTGAAAAAGCATTTATTAGTACAACACAGTTGCTACTTATCAGCAATAATAAATATGTGGATGCTTCCAACGAAGACTAATAATAAAATGAAACTGTGTGTAATGGTTTCCCTTACTAGGCATGAATGCATAGCCTAACGATAATGCTTGATGGACAGCCAAAATCTGTGCCAATAGATAAACCTGAAGCTTTAATTTGCTAATAAACACAGGCTCCTATTATTGTTCATAATCGAGCTTTCGGAACAATCTAAAAAGTCAAAATATACAAGTAGGTGACATATTAACAATATCAGGATACAGCATGATTTTCATTGAGACCGCAAGTCGTGTTCATATGTTACTTATTTTTATAAGCATAAATAGAGATCTAGATCTCCCGCGCGGTCGATTCCGGAGTAGCATGTGCCACTATGGAACAATTAACCGTTACAAAATTTTCTTCTATACAATGAATCCTGACGCTCAGCTAGCAATGACCTAATCCAAAGGGACGAAAACGTTGATTGAGAAAGATTTCTAGGCGCTGACAGCTGCATTGGATCATCTCCCATGTCATTGCATCGTAGGGAAGGCCCGATAGCATGTTGGGCTTTGCGATATGGATTTGGTGTTCAGCATAAGAAATGGGTGCTTTCCGTGTTATTTGCATAATTTACTAAAGAAACTATAACAAAAAATCGCAGCAGAAGCAGACCAGCCTTGTATCATCAGAGAACACAGGTAAATGAAACCAGTGACGACTGACAGGAGCACTGTTTAGGCTCCGTATCAAATTTTCGATGCGTTAATCTGCAGACCAAACCATATGGCCACTTCTTGAGCACAATTAAGAGTGATCTGTAGCTATTCTTCCTTTTGTTCAAACAGACTAGCATCGTCAGAAAATTTCAGATCAACCAGCGGATCGTGACCATCGATATTCACTCTGGGGATTGCTGCAGCCTCAACAAAGATTGCACCGATAATATAGTTAAAAAGGATGTGGCAACTGCACGTTATTGTCGAGCTCCTTACTAGTACTAATATAGGTTGGTGATTCATTATAACAAATTTTGATCAATCGAACAATTTTGGTCGAGACACCCCAACTAAGCCTAGCTCGCCAAAACATATTTCACGAGACCGAATCATAGCCGACTGAATTCCAAAAAAAGTGAGCCGCTGATACTAGTGTCGCAAGAGAAGAGTGCGGCGGAATGCACAAATTTTGTTCACAAAGTGCCTTTCCTGTCAAAAATATGCCTGGGTTGTCCCAATTGGCTTCGCTCTTTCTCTCTTTCCTCTGAAATCCTTCTAAAGAAGATAGCAATATCATGGTAGTTGGCAGGACTACTAATACCACATTTACGTGAATGGGCACGACAAGAGCACTCTTCTACTCGTTTTGGACGGATTCCTTCCTCTTGTAAAAACCCTTCTGAATCTCATCATCGAAAATGAACAACTCAGAATGAAGCCCGTCAACAACAGGAGCTATGCACTCTGAAAGTCTCAACCACGTCATCAAAAGAAGGTGCTGTTATGCCCATCTGGTAACAAATTCAAAGAATCGCTTAATTGCTAAGCTCGAGTTGTTCCACCAATAGTAGCCACTAAGCATACTGTTAAATGGTGTCCTGCTATCAGTTATAAACATATTCATCTACCTAGGATTCCAGGTTGCATTAAACGGATCAGTGTTTGCCGAGAAGCATACATAATTGCCTCAGCACGAATAACTCAGTAAATAATGCGAACAAACTCTGGTATCGCCCAAATATTCTATTAAACACGAAGTCAAGAATTTTATCATCCTCCATCATGCCGCTGAGACATAAGGATGACTAAATTAAGCTGCCACCGTCAAAAGTCTTACAAATAGATGTATTCCGTCAGTTTATTTAAGTCAACATCTGAGTACACGACGTGTTAATTAAGAGAAATAATTATAAGTCAGTCAGTTAAGAAACGAACATTGTGCTGGTCGGTGCATTGTCTAAGAAGCCAATTTACACATTACGCCTTCCAAAATATAAAGAAACTTCCGATGGATGCCTGAAACCAATGAAGGTCAGTAATCTCGTGGCTGGACACTATTATTCTCGGTATCGATCAATAGTTATCTGCAACGAATGCTCACTGACAATTATACACTTGATTTGACGAACATATGTGGGAATTCAGTGATAATCAGGGGCTATGAGAGAGATGTTTAGTCCTGGCTTAGTGTCGTGGGCTCTTTTCGAATCAACCAAGCCAGAAACACATTTTTGTTTATAAAGGCACGTACCAACCGGAGCTGCCTAGACAGCAGAGATCCGGATACGCGACCTTGAAAATCCGCCGCAAAAAAGGTGATTGTTAAATTTGAATGGCAGACAATCAAAGAGAATGAAAATGTTTAATCTAAGTCACATGTTACAAATAGAATCGGGCAATCAAGTGTTCTCCTTCACAAAAGTATAAATGTTTTTCATACCCATGCTGAAGTGTAGCCTTAGTACATAGATTATGGCGTAGTTCGCCAGAAAATGTCAATATTTTTACATTACAAAACTTGTGCATTACAAATTCCTATCGAGTAAATAATGTATGAAAATAAAAATAATAAGCCACATCTGATTAAAACGGATGGTAATATTTGGAAATCGGTGTTTGAACATTATTAATATTAATTGAGAAATCAATTGTGTACATAAGCAAGTATGCTCAACACAGACAAAAAAGGTCATTTTCTTTTCGCCAGAACTCGACTGTTATACCTGGGAATTTATATAGACAACTTTGTAAAGCAAGATAAATGACTTTGAATTAATTACGCAAATTATAAAACAACAAATACGAAGCAGAAAAAGCACACGATGAGGCACGCACATAAACGCTGAACAAATTCACCAGTTTAAATTCAAAGAATATGTAAACTTAGATTCTGATTGAGACGGAGGTCAATAGCCATAAAAATTCCGGCCTGACGACCAGCTGGCATAAGCTAGTCCTCTCGGGAATGGTAGCATGAACCTTGCCGGGTCTAAAATGGACACAGCCATCATCCCGATCCATGTAAAGCCTCGAGTTTGGTCTCATTGCGCAATGACTTATTTTTAAATGTGTAGTAACGGAATGAGAGCAAGCGTGCCAGACGCGAAGGGAAATTTTCGGCTGCTGAAGGAAACTTTGGCCACTGGCATCTGGGCAGATACTGCTCATCAGCCTTGGTTGACACACTATCTAGGAGAAGAAAAACTCAGAATACAAACGATCCTCACCTGGAATGAGCGACCTATTGTTCTTTTACATTTCATGACCAATACGAAACAGTGACACATTAGTCACTGATGGCGGAGAACTAATATATATACAGTTGTGTATTAGGTGTTGGGAAACTAGTAACAAATTAGTCCAAATATGACCAGAAAAATAAACCAAGGGCAGCATGAACGTAAAGTATAATATCGTGTACATTCGATTCGTGCCTACTGGCCGGCCAGTAGGAGCCAGTATTACGCCATTCACTCCCTATATATGTTGGTGAATAATGTGGGAATATAGGACGGTACAATCTACTATACGAATGTGTATACCTCCATTAGTAAAGCTGACTTCAAATAAAGTATACGACAATATATAATATATATACAGAGTCAGTACAGGGTACCAAAACCACAATGTGTCAGTAAACTACACTATATAAGCGATATTATATATAGCGAACTAGCTTTGAAGTTGCATTGTTGAAGACTTTATATGACGTTAGCCTCACTACTGCAGGGATACATATTCGTATAGGAGACTGTACCGTCCTATTTTCTCACATTCCTCACCAAAATATGTGCGAGGTAAAGGGCGTAATACCGGCTCTTACTGATGAGTCCCCAGTAAGTACGAAACGTGTAACCATGAACAATACGAATTACAATGTTCGCTTCTTATGGTTATATGGCAGTGAAGCATTAGTCAATTTTGGCTTCTGTATGGCTGTACATGATGATGATGGTGATGATGATGATGATGCAAGATATTATACTTTCCGTTCATTGCATATCCTTCTGGTCATATTTGAACTAATTTGTTACTAGATGCGCAACAATAATTACACAATTACATATATGAACTTCTTCTATTTATTTAACTGCCAATAAATAATGTTACATTCTAAAAAAGCCCTTGTCATTTCTACTTTGAATAACGAATGTGAATCCGCCTGATTTGCAGTGTGATTTCCATTTTGAAATTTTTTTGCTATTGTAAAATGGTCCTAGCCCTTTGCTAACTTCGTATAGCATAAAGTGCTCTTGAATTCGCTTCTCTAGTAATCGGACATTTCGGTCTACATAGCGCATTGAGAATTTCTTATATTATAAATAATTAACAAATTTTCAATAGTTCGCTTATCTTTCCGTAATGCGGCTGTCCTTCAATGCATTCTTTAAAATTGATTTACACACACACGCAGTAAAGTAGAAAGAAAAAAGTAATTTTACAACAATCTGTCGTGTAAATATATTTATTTATGTTATTTTACACCAAATATTTCTGAAAAAATGACAACCAATAATAGTTGTGCCAGATTGGATAACACCTCTGTTTGTGTCAGTGAAACAAATCATTTACTAACGAATAGCCATTAATGAAGCCAGTTTAACCTTTATCATTGTAATAATTCTAAGTTCTAAACAAAATTACGGTTGCTGATTTGAACATTTATACAATTAAATGAACATTGGTTGCGCAGCCTGTGAGAACAACTTCTATAATTACTACTATAATCTTTATCGAAACACCTCACCCTTTATGTACATACATTTGTAAGTATAAAGGCAAATCAACCTTAAGATCGGTTTCGTCCATTTTGTGAACTCATCACGTACTGTCCAGAATTTTCCGCGGAGAAAGCTCGAACCTGGGCACGTCTGCTTCGGAAACTGGTGCTCTAACCACTTAGCCACACAGCCGCCAACTACACACAATTTTAGGTTATATACTAACTATGCTCAGTAGTTCTAGCACCAGTTTGTGAAGCAGATGTGCCTAGTTTCAAACCATGTCCGCGGCAAATTCTGAACAGTTCGTGAAGAGTTCCCAATAAGGACGAAACTGGTCTACGGGATTTCATTCGCAACACTATACAATTCTTAGTTTATACTGACACAATGGTCAGGTGTTTCGATCAAGATCGCAACCTTGATTATAGAAACGTTTGCTGATTGACTTCTTACCAAAACACTGAAATACACGAGACTCAATCATTGTCACACACTGAATTACACCCGTGTGAAATATTGAAATTTCACAGTCGTAATATGAAGGAAAAACACATGTGAACAAAGAATAATTAATGATATAGCACGGATAGAATCAAACCAAGAAATACCTAAATAACCCACAGTCTGATGCGAGGCCACCTCAGTCGTCGTACAATATATACACAGAGCCAAGTTAGCAACAACGAACAGTAACACCAACGACAAAAATTTATTTTTGGTTTTCACTGTATCACTGCAAAACAGGACCTCACTAAGCATCCATTAAGAATTAGTAACCCGTTATTCCTTAACAGCAGAGACGTAGAAATAAGTTTCATAGTTATGCGCCAGAGCGGAATAATTGCACCGTCATAATTTAAATATCTTTATGATGGTAAAAAATATGATGTTGGCATTGAAAATCGACGTTATATCGAAGAATAACAAACGTGCATAAATTAAAAGAAATTACATCAGCGAATTTACATAGATCAAATATATTACTTTGTCATATATCAAATCATCAGAATGGAGTTCATAATTCCATTATATCGTGGTGATTTGATGACGTTGATGATGATAAGATATAAGTTATTTACTGGACGATAAACTTGCAGCATAGTTAAATTGAAAGTAATCTATTTTATCAACTATGGTGTGTAGAATAAAAAATGTATGAAGTAGTAAAAAAAGCATATAAAAACAATGTGGCAACTCGGAAGAACTGTCAACTTACATTAAGAATAGGGAATATTCACATACCAAATGCAATTATTAAACTGTAACTACTTTACAGTTAATTTACAAAGAAAAATAAATCATAAATAATTTTGGTTCAGCCAGTTTTGTGCATTAGTAATGTGAATTTATAAAAAAATGTGTATTGAAATAACTAATATAAAGCAGGACTATACGACACAATTATAAAGTCAACTAAATTACAGAATCTGGTAGTGAATATTGCAAATCAAGGTAGAGTAAGTACGTAAATTACACAATAGCGAACAGGAAGAAGAAATTGCCAACGCAGAAGATCAAGTATACACACAAACGCAAGTACTTCACCAATTAAAATTTAATTCATGTACAAACAACTAAACTACACGTATTTGCTTCATAAAAATATGTTCCATAAAATTTTCTCTCTCCATTTAGAAAACAAATACAAATACAAGCTTTAAGCCCTCTTATCCGTGGACACAACGCAAAGTCGGGATCATCATCACATTTACCAGCGAATCTCAAGACAGCATTCACAATACAAAACGGTCATCACACCCTTGTTAACTGTGCACTACAGAAGAGCGCAATGGATCACATTGGATAGTATGGCTGTATCCATGCTATCGTTTACTCAAAAAACTAACTACGGCCCACGTGTCATCAGGTCCGAACTTTCTAACTTTTTGAACCAACAGGTTTAACTTGCAAATAAATAACACTGTGTACTTTAATTCTACAAGTATGACAATTGACATTTTGCTGTTTATAATGTTACTAATAGAAATTTATGAATTAAATCATAAAATGCAGTCCCTTGAGTTTATGCACAAAGGAATATATCAGAAAACAGAAAATATTAAAATAAAGCACACACTAGCTTGTTTATCTAAAACATTTACGTCACAACTCCTTGTGTTCCTGTGCTAATAGAAGAATTTTCGTCAAAATCGATTTCCTACCAGTTGGTCCAGGTCAACATTTGTTTCAAGAAGTATTTATTTTCACTGGCTCTTACTATATATATATATATATATATATATATATATATATATATAGTATATTTTTCGGGAAAGAAAACACCTCAATTACAAAGTGACTGTTTGTATTGGATAGTGACCGTGTTATTTCCAGGATACATAACAAGAATTTAAAAACCTTCATTTTTGTGCATTCTGGGGTTACTTCTAACTGGTCTGAATAGCGAAAATCCGAATATACTTTGGTCCAAGATAAGGTTCACTATGCACAATGCAGGTACTACTGTATGTGGCATAGCAGACCCCCGCAGATCTAATCACTGGCTCTCTGTAAAATCTATGGAGATACTCAAAATAAGGCGCCAAATTTCACCTGGCTCGACTCATAATAATACCCGTCGCAAAATAAGACGCCAACTTAAGCGCAGTCTAAAAGGCGATCTCGAAACCTTTTGTAACAGAAAGGCTGAATAAATGGAAGTAGCTTTCGCGGCAGGTATTAGTCACTGTTTGTTCCAATTTATCCGCGCAACAGGTCCGAGAAAGTTAAAAGGAAGCGAAGCTATAAATGATAGTAATAACGAATTAATAACCGATAAAATAAGTCGTCTTGACAGGTGGGCTGAACACTTGAGATCAATTTTCTTGGCCACCCGCGTCAGTTCCGATTCCCTAAATCATGTCTGCATCAAGAGTGTGGAATGTAAGTTCCGAAGAACCATCCGAGTTATATGTACGCGATGCAATCCTCTCTTAAGCGCCGCAAAGCCGCAGGCCCCGATGATTTACTTCCGGGATTGTTTAAGGATGGTGGCGATATAATTTCAGGAGCGTTGACTAAACTCTTTCATACTATATGGAATGAGGAAACCGTACCACTTGATTGGAATGAATCGACCATCATTCCCATCTTCAAAAAAGGCAATCGTAATTCGTGCGATAACCATCGTGGTATAAGTTTGACTCCGGTCGTATCAAGGTTATTTGCTTCGATTATCCTACGTCGTCTTAGCGCTTCACGTGAATCACAAACAAGAGAAGAACAGGCCGGATTCCGCGCAGGACGAGGTTGTATAGATAATATTTTTACGTTAAGACAAGTTCTCGAACAGACATATTTATATCACCGTCCCACAATAGTCGTCTTTCTAGACTTCAAGGGTGCATTTGATTCGGTGGATCGCAATGTTTTATTCCATATCTTGTCGAAAAGCGATGTGCCCACTAAATTTGTTAATATTATACGAGCTCTCTACACAAATACTCCTGGTCGCGTTAAGGTTTACAACGAATTAACGCATAACTTTACAACCAGCAGTGGTGTTCGTCAAGGTTGTCCACTTTCCCCATTTTTGTTTAATTTTGTAATCGATGCTATTATGAACAACACTCTCTCACACATTCAGGACGTTGGAGTTGAAGTTCTCCCGGGAGATAAACTAGTCGATCTTGACTATGCGGACGATATCGTACTATTATTCGACAATCAGCATGCTGCCCAGGCCACCTTGAATAGATTAACAGACGTTGTTCCGTCTTTCGGTATGAAATTCGCACCCTCTAAATGTAAGATACTGTTACAGGATCACCCACCACTCACTCCAACGTTGCGACTGCAGAATAAAGATCTTGACATAGTCGACAGGTTTACATATCTTGGCAGCTCTATCAATAACGTAGGCAATATGTCCGACGAGGTGAGAATACGGATCGCGAAAGCTAGAGTAGCTTTCTCGAACCTTCGTCATTTATGGAGAAACGCGAATATTTCACTTTGCCTTAAAGGTCGTGTTTACAATGCATCTGTACGCGCAGTCTTACTATACGCCAGTGAAACTTGGCCTCTTAGAGTTGATGATCTGAGACGCTTACAGGCATTCGATCATTGTTGTTTGAGAAGTATAGCACATTTATATAATTAAACGAACATTGGTTGCGCGGGTGGTGATAATAATATATCAGGTTGCGGTCTCGATATAACATTCGACCCACACATATAAACAGAGAATTAAGAATTGTATAGTAGAAAAGGTATTCATCTGGTAAATGGTTCGTTCATTGGAACTCATCAAGCACTGGCCTGAATGATGCGCATCCTGCGACAGCCCGGAATTCGTTGTTTAACACCGAGCCATCCCGCCGCAGGATAGCTCCAGTGGTTAGAGCAAATAGATTCCGAAGCCAGACGCCCAGGCAGACCTGTCCGCGGCAAATTTCTGGCCAGTACTTGATGAGTTCCCTACAAGGGACGAAACTGGTCTACTGGATGAATCTGCCTTTTCTAAACTATACAATTCTTAGTTTATACTGACATATGTAAGTAATTAATGGGTCAGGTGTTTATATCAAGACCGCAACCTTGATTATAATAATAATAAGTATAGCACATGTTGGTTACCAACAACGAATAACTAACGTTGACATCCGTAGACGTATTTTTGGATCTGACAATAAGTGCTCGTTATTAGTAAAGCAAGTAAGGCTCCATCAACTTCGTTGGCTCGGTCACGTTTTGCGTATGCCCTCATTCCGATTGCCCAATAGAGCTCTGTTCTCTCATCCAGCACCAAATTGGCGTAAGAAACAAGGTGGGCAGATTTTGACATGGCAGAAACAATTAAAGTCACTTACATCCAAATTGGGTAGTATAGGACCCACTCGTCTGCCGAGATGGGGTCCTCGTGCGCATCACAGTTCTTGGTTAGAAACCCTTAGCGATATGGCATCGAATCGAGCTCAGTGGCGATCTTGTTGCAGATGTCTAGTAGAATCATCTTCGTAACTTTCTTTTCTTAGTAGGGCAAAGTTAGCTGCGAGGTTTGGTTTGTTTATGTCGTGATACAGTGAAATCCGCAAGGAAGCTGTATTGCTGATGTCGCCTTGCCCGAATGCTAACTTGGCCATAATGGTGTTGTGGAGAGGTTTAGTTTGCCTCATTTCTGTGAGTTATCCTGATAAATTTACTCATAGTAGCAAGGTATTCCTTCTCTCTCTACCTCTCTCTCTCTCTCTAGTAAATCTCACTAATAATTTGTCTAAATTCACTTATATCCTTATATTTATATGGCAGTGAAACATTAGTCACTTGACTTTTGTGTGGCTGGACATAATGATGATGATGGGGCTTCTTTTGGTTCAGTGGATGAGAACTAGTTTGCTTTTCAGTTTTAATTATATTTCTTTTTGGTGGTTCATTGCGAGTTGATTTGTGAGTACGTATGCGTATGAGAATGTGTGTGAGTAGGGTCATTCTTATTGTATTACATAGTGATATTTGAGATATGGTTATTATTGCATTGGTGGATTTATCTCTGGCCTTTTATTAACTTTGTTGACTATTGCTTGTAAGAATTTTTCTTCCCTTGTATCGCGTTGTATATGTGTTTTATTTTGCCCCTGGTAACAATTTATGGTGTTCAGATTACAGTGTTAATGGCCAATGTTGTGGTGAAGTTAATGTCACGGATAATGATGATAGCGATGCAGTTTACATGTTGTATTTATTTTATTTATTGTCAATCCAATCGATTATATGTTGGCACTAATCTAATGAGTAATGGAGCTCGTCTGGATGAAAGAAAATTGTTGCTTTTACCTGATCTGCGTTTTGATTAAAGCATCTTTCATAGTTCCAGTAGTTTACTTTTTTCAAAATATTTCGGCTAAACTTTTCGATAACCTTCATCAGTTGCAATATAGCTCGCAAGTTTAACAAACGAAAATAATGAAGCTATGTTGTTTGTTTGTGTAATTTGTCTTTTTAAATTTCAGGATGGGGGGACTTCTGAATGTTTAGGCCTGCTGTGTGCTGTTTAATAAAAAAGGATTCATATAGGAAAAAAATTATATAGACTTTGCTTCGTGTAAGACTGCGAAATATGTTAAACTGTCCGGCTGGTCCGTGTCAAATACATGCTCGGAAATAGCTGCTTTTCCTGACGGTGCCAGGTCCCTGTTATTTAATTTCAGCGTCAAATGTTGTGCGGCAAGGTGGCTCAGTGGTTAGAGCACCAGATTCCGAAGCAGACGTGCCCAGATTCGAGCCCTGTCCGCGACAATTTCTGACCAATGCATGATGAGTTCCCAATAAGGACGAAACCGGTCTACTGGATGAATTGCCTGTTTTACCCCATACAATTCTAAGTTTATACTGATATATGTAAGTAATTAATGGGTTAGGTGCTTATATCAAGATCGCAACTTTGAATACAATAATTGTTATTACCGCTCGTGCAACCAATGTTCGTTTAATTATATAAATGTTCATTTCAATGCCACTTCCTCATGTAGTGTGGTGTCTTTTCAGCAATGACAGATTTGCGATGGTTAATTGGAACTTTGGGTCTAAATGGATGTTATATGAGCTCCACCTAAAGGAAAAATAGACTAACCAAGTTACATTAGTTAGTATATAACTGAAAGTGGTGTGTAGTGTAGTGTGCGGTAGGGTGGCTCAGCGGTTAGAGCACCAGACTCCGAAGCAGACGTGCCTCTGGTTCATCAATAGGAGCTGGTACTAGGTCACATATCCACTAAATATTTGATTAATAAATGCGGCCAGTGTATTGATGTACTAGTACAAAGTTTTCAGGTGTTGTAATTCTCCATTTTAGTGAAATTTATCATACCTTGAACTCTATTATTATAGTACTAGGTACAGACTCGGCAACAATATTGTAAGTACCGTTTACAGGCTCGGTATATATTATATAGTGAGTTGGCTTTAAAGACACATGAATTTGACTTCATTTATTCTTGAAAACACATTCGTATAAGAGATTCTACCGTCTAAATGCCACACATTTCTTAACCAAATATATAGTGGGTATGGGGCAGAGAACCAGCTCCTACTGATGAGTCCCCAATAAGCACGAAAAACATGTGCAGATGAGGCTATACCTTTCGTCCACACTGATTAAGTATTATTCTCCTGGTCCTATTTGAAATAACTTATTACTAGGCACACAATATCTAACACAAAAGTGCAGAATGTATATGGATGAACGATTGTAATGTGTAGTTCAGTATTCTCGAAATAACACAACTATCCATAATAAATATATAGTTTGTTATTAAATTTGGTTTCTCTTTCTAAAAAAAATACATCGTAATATTCAAAGACAACGGGCATTACAATCGTTATTAAATTTCAGAGTCAGTGTTTTAATCGTGAGTAACTAGACACCTATATTGATGTCAATTGTGTTAATGCCCAACTACGTGAAACAGATAGGTTCTTCAAATCGTGTTTTCAATCAGGTTTTGTGCCAGAAAGATCCTCTATGTGTTGCAGAAGAAATAACCAGAAACCAACCAATATATCTAAAAGCCGCCTAATACTTAGTTCCATCGAGTACAACCAATCAAAACTGCAAGACACTGAGAGAATTATTCAATCACGCATTCGTTTTTTTATAATTTCAAACGATAGCGAATTCAATGCTTCTACAATGAAGCTATCATCATTTTCAGCCACACAAAAGTCAAAAGTGACTAATGTTTCACTGCCATATAACAATAAGGAGTGAAAAAAGTATATAAGTGAATTTAGACAAATTATTAGTGAGATTTACGAGAGAGAGAGAGGAGGCAGAGAGAGAAGGAATACCTTGCTACTATGAGTAAATTTATCAGGATAACTCACAGAAATGAGGCAAACTAAACCTCTCCACAACACCATTATGGCCAAGTTAGCATTCGGGCAAGGCGACATCAGCAATACAGCTTCCTTGCGGATTTCACTGTATCACGTCATAAACAAACCAAACCTCGCAGCTAACTTTGCCCTACTAAGAAAAGAAAGTTACGAAGATGATTCTACTAGACATCTGCAACAAGATCGCCACTGAGCTCGATTCGATGCCATATCGCTAAGGGTTTCTAACCAAGAACTGTGATGCGCACGAGGACCCCATCCCGGCAGACGAGTGGGTCCTATACTACCCAATTTGGATGTAAGTGACTTCAATTGTTTCTGCCATGTCAAAATCTGCCCACCTTGTTTCTTACGCCAATTTGGTGCTGGATGAGAGAACAGAGCTCTACTGGGCAATCGAAATGAGGGCATACGCAAAACGTGACCGAGCCAACGAAGTTGATGGAGCCTTATTTGTTTTTCTAACGACGAGCACTTATTGTCAGATCCAAAAATACGTCTACGGATGTCAACGTTAGTTATTCGTTGTTGGTAACCAACATGTGCTATACTTCTCAAACAACGATGATCGAAGGCCTGTAAGCGTCTCAAATCATCAACTCTAAGAGGCCAAGTTTCACTAGCGTATAGTAAGACTGCGCGTACAGATGCATTGTAAACACGACCTTTAAGGCAAAGTGAAATATTCGCGTTTCTCCATAAAAGCATCGCTGCAAAAGCATTCAACAGACAAGATAGGTAACACGCTGAAAAAATGCACAAATAACTTGAAAGCCAGCCAAATCTTTCCAAAGAAACACAGACGAACTGAGAAAACTACAATCCGGCACAATTAAAGGACTTGCCAGACCCAACTAAACATCATGAGTTGTTATGCTTAAAGACGAAGTTTATAGTGAGTTCATGATCGAGATCATAAATAATCGACTAGAATTCAAATAAGACAACAAACAGAATGATAACTCAACAAAAACTGAGCCAAGAATAAATTCTATCTCATATTATGCGCTATGTCTGCTTCCAAAATCAGATGAGGCCTTTCAAAAGAAATAATAATAAATTAAATCGGTCAGAACAAACGCTGCAATACTGTACGGCAAACCAAAAACCTGGTGCCTCAACGCACCACAACATAAACCAGTTAAATTTCTCTACAAACTACATTAACCACAACGAAATTTTTTAAACACAAACACCATCAAGGACTCTTTCGAACTAGCAGATGAACTGAAGGAGAATGAATTCATTCTTGTTTACAAACATTTCACTGGAAAAACAACGACCATCCTATGTGCAAGTATGTATTAGGTGTTGCGAACCTAGTAACAAATTAGTTCAGTTGTGACCAGAAGGATAAACCAAAGGCAGCATGAACGGAAAGTATAATCTCATGCACATTCGTTTCGTGCTTACTGGCGACTCATCAGTAGGAGCCGGTATTACGCCCTTTAACCACTATATATTTGGTAGAAGAATGTGGAATAATAGGACGGTACAATCTCCTAGACGAATGTGTAAACCTGCAATAGTGAAGCTAACATCATCTAAAGTCAACGACAATGCGACTTCAATGCTAACTCACACTATGTAATATATATACCGAGTCTGTAAAGGATACTAACACTATGGCTATTGTGTTAGTAACCGATACCAACATTATTGTACCGAAAAGGTACATGATACTAACACTATGGTTTCCGAGTCGGAACATGGTACCAACATGATGGATATCAATTTATGCTATAGTTCACCGAAATTGAGAATTACAACAATTTCTGAACACCTGTTACTCCAGTAAATCCATACACCCTGGCCTTGATCGATATCAGTTATCACATTTCGCGGTAAGCATGACATCATTCAATTCAATATATAACAGTTAAATACTGTTTGTTGCGGAGAACTAATATATATGCAAGTATGTATTAGGTGTTGCGAACCTAGTAACAAATTAGTTCAGTTGTGACCAGAAGGATAAACCAAAGGCAGCATGAACGGAAAGTATAATCTCATGCACATTCGTTTCGTGCTTACTGGCGACTCATCAGTAGGAGCCGGTATTACGCCCTTTAACCACTATATATTTTGGTCATCCTATGTGACCTAATTAATATTGAATGTAAAGACTTTCCTATAGACTGTAATAGACCACATACCAGCATTTATAAAAACCAGCAATTTACATTTCCAACAATGCAATCTTGAGCAAACAAGCCTTATCAATTTAACAATAATTGATTGCGCGGGTGGTGGTAACAATTCTTTGAATCAAGTTTGCGAGCTTGAAGTAAACACCACGACGACTGGTTAAATACAATGGGATTGGTGTTTACTTCAAGCTCGCAAACTTGATTCAAAGAGGCCTAATCAATTGTCCCACACAAGAAAACTGCGGTCAAATCCACAACAATAAGGACAGCATCGAGAATCAGAACTCAACATTTAAAAATTACTTAAATCATAAAGCCTTAAATATAATTTACATGTGCATACTTTAAGAATGTAGATATTCGATCCACTATTGTTCATCCCAGACACAGCAAACTAAGCCGAATTCAATAAAAAAAGTCAATGAAGCCGATCTAAATATCAAATTCATTCCCAACATAGAGAAGGATAACACTTTTTCCTTCATATACATCCAACTCATTTAAACAGAAAGTAGTAGCCTGACACTGACAATCCATAGAAAACCTACATTCACTGGACAGTACATCCTTTACAATAGTAGTGTGTTAGAATTTCAAAAAAGAAGCCTTAATAACAACCTAGCAAACTGATTCAGGAAAATCGCTCTGAAAACAATAGTAAACCTTTGCTAATGAACAACTACCCGGGGTGGTCATATATGCCATCAGCAGACTAAGTCCGATTCGTACAAGAGATGGTACCAACTAAAGATTTGCTACCAGCCTCAATAATTGCACGGCGGTTAAATCGAATCATTAAGATGAATTTGTCATGTGCAGAAGTCAACAAAACGTTCAGCATACAGAGAATCATGAGGTTGAAGGCCAAGGGTCAACTGCCAATTCTCTCTAAATCCCTCTGTCTACAACCTTTCATCTATGTGCGGTAGCATATACATTGGGTGCACGAAAAAGCAATTGATCAACACAATCCAACAATATTTACTGAACTGTCAAGAAAATCAGATAATTCCGAGCACAGATTTGAAATGGAGCACCCAGTCAATTAAACGTATTTCTCAGTTCTACACAAAGAAAGGCCAAAAAATTAATATAGATATACGAAGCCCTTTATATAAAACAGCAAGCTCTCGGCCTAAGCGTTCAAATGTTTTATAAACATGAAATTTTAAACGATTGGCCACGAAACGAATAACTCAGCAACAGCTAGCGAAAGACAGTACATAATTAACTAGCGAGTCTAAACACTCATTAGTTTAGGGTCAACAAATATTAGATCGGATTGGATTAAAAATGAAGAAAAGCGTCTATGCAAACGCCATCAATATCATCGTTAACAATGACAAAAACTGCGAAATAATATGAGCGATCAACAATACAACCAGCACAACCTGCGCTGTAACCAGGAAACAATAAATTTCATGAACAATGCAATTAAGAAAAAACCATAAAGAGACAAAACATACGTACACGCAATATCCAGCAAAGTAAACACCTGGTCAGAACTCAATCCATCAACAAAAGAATAACCAAATCCCAAGCATCACTTTGCAATACAATAAAAATGACCCCTACACGCACACATACCCATACGGATACGCTCTCATAAATCAACTCGCAATGAACCACCAACAAGAAACAGAATTAAAACTGAAAATCAGACTATTTCGCATTCACTGAATCAAATGAAACCCCATAATACGCAAAAATGAAAGAATATAATGCCTAGTTCAACCTTCTCGAAATAAATCAGCCGTTATCCACTTTGTTATTGAGTGAGTTTACTCTTCATTACACACACACACACACACACACATACATATATATATATACATATATATATATATATATATATATATATATATATATATATATTACGAAGTTAACTACAAACATCAAACTTATAGATAGATAAAAGGTGTTTATGATTAAGTCGAATGGGTATGATATAGTAGTTTCTTAGGACTGATGCCACTTATCACAAACAGTGGTTCAGACGTAAAGACGTATATTAAATAAACCCTAGTAGGACATCACCGACTTCATCTACATGACTGTAATTAAAAATTAAATGAAGTTATAATAGTGCTGGAATAGTAATTCAATCTACACCGTGTTGCTAAACCGATCTGTCCAGTCCACATATAACCATGACAAGTACAACTAACAATAATTACATACTGCATCGGCCGTCGAGCAGTATAAAAAGGGTCGCCTTATCTGCTGAGCCGTGCAGGGTGGATAAGCGAAAACAGGCTACTGCAGGCAACTCTATCTCCGATTCTGCCTCCTTTCCTTCCCCTTCCTCTTCTCAATCTAACAATAACACTCTTTTAGATACTATAAATATGGTTGGTTTAGATCATAACACTGAGCCCAATACTAGGTTGCCAAATATCGAAAATGGTTCTAGTAGACGATCATTCATTAAACCTAAGTTAGGTTTTAACGTAGGCGCATTTAATGTGCGAACATTAAAACAACTTGGACAGCAAGAATCTCTTGCTCGTACGTTGGATAAATTAGAAATCGACATATGTTGCGTATCTGAAACCAGAATACAGGATCCTACGTGTATTACAGAACTAGTTGCAC
Organism: Eudiplozoon nipponicum; assembly: GCA_029291075.1. Taxonomy (NCBI): domain Eukaryota; kingdom Metazoa; phylum Platyhelminthes; class Monogenea; order Mazocraeidea; family Diplozoidae; genus Eudiplozoon; species Eudiplozoon nipponicum. Next base: position 36,378 of record JAQBSW010001210.1, on the reverse strand, counting down.
CATCCCCATCTACGCGTTATTGGCTTCGAACATCTGGTTCCACAGAGTCCTCTCAAGCCGGTAAATGGGGCGTTGGTATTGCCCTTAGCGCGCGAGCTGAAGCTTGCTTAATTGAATGGATACCTTTAAATAGTCGATTGTGTGCGGCACGTTTAAATACATCTACTAAATTCAAAACAAAAAACCGTTATCATCGTTGCCTCTTCGTTGTATCTGCATATGCTCCTATCGATTGCAGCACAGAAGAAAGCAAGGACGCTTTTTACTCCGAATTAAGCTCCTTACTAAGTAAAGCACGAAGTTCGGATATAGTCCTGGTTATGGGTGACATGAATGCTCAAGTTGGTCGCTTAAGCAACACAGAATTTCATTTAGGTGGAAGATACACTCTAAGCTCGACTCGCAATGATAATGGTGAACGGCTTTTGGATAGCTGCGCTGAACATAGACTATATTTAAGTAGTACAAACTTCAGACGTAGTGTTAGACGTTGTGCTACATGGCGTCCTCCAGCACCCGGACAAGGGTGGACTCAAATAGATCATGTAGTAATTAGTTATAGATGGCGTGGCTGCATCCAGGATTGTCGCTTTTTGGAACACTTATGTCGACTCGGACCATGCATTTATCCGTTGTAGATTTGCTCTTAAATTTTCCGGGAAAATAATTAAGAATAAATCCCAAATTGATGTAGGCAAACTCGAACAACCGTCCTTCCGACAAAACTATGAAAATTCTAAAGGCTAATCTAACTGTTCTGAATAGCGAAAATCCGAATATACGTTGGTCCAAGATAAGTTCCACTATGCACAATGCAGGTACTACTGTATGTGGCATAGCAGGCCCCTGTAGAAATAATCACAGGCTCTCTGTAAAATCTATGGAGATACTCAAAGCAAGGCGCCAAATTCCACCTTTCTCGGCTTATAATAATGCCCGTCGCAATGTAAGACGCCAACTTGAGCACAGTTTAAAAGTCGATCTCGAAAACTTTTGGAACAGAAAGGCTGAACAAATGGAAGTAGCTTTCGGGTCAGGTAATAGTCGCTGTTTGTTCCAACTTATCCGCTAAACGGGCCCGAGAAAGTTAAAAGTTAGCGAAACAATAAATGATAGTAACAACCAATTAATAACCGATAAAATAAGTCGTCTTGACAGGTGGGCTGAACACTTTAGAAGTCATTTTTCTTGGCCACCGACGTCCGTTCTGATTCCCGAAAGCATGTCTGCATCAACAGTGTGGAATGTTAGTCCCGAAGAACCATCCGAGTTAGAAGATAAGTTCCACTATGCACAATGCAGGTACTACTGTATGTGGCATCGCAGGCCCCCGTAGAAATAATCACTGGCTCTCTGTAAAATCTATGGAGATACTCGAAATAAGGCGCCAAATTCCACCTGGCTCGACTCATAATAATACCCGTCACAATATAAGACGCCAACTTAAGCGCAGTCTAAAAGGCGATCTCGAAAACTTTTGGAGCAGAAAGGCTGAAGAAATGGAATTAGCTTTCGCGTCAGATAACAGTCGCTGTTTGTTCCAACTTATACGCACAACAGGTCCGAGAAAGTTAAAAGTTAGCGAAACTATAAATGATAGTAACAACGAATTAATAACCGATAAAATAAGTCGTCTTGACAGGTGGGCTGAACACTTTAGAGATCAATTTTCTTGGCCACCCGCGTCAGTTCCGCTTCCCGAAAGCATGTCTGCATCAACAGTGTGGAATGTTAGTCCCGAAGAACCATCCGAGTTAGAAGTACGCGATGCAATCCTATCTCTTAAGCGCCGCAAAGCCGCAGGCCCCGATGATCTGCTTCCGGGATTGTTTAAGGATGGTGGCGATATAATTTCAGGAGCGTTGACCAAACTTTTTCATACTATATAGAATGAGGAAACCGTACCACTTGACTGGAATGAGTCGACCATCATTCCCATCTTCAAAAAAGGCAATCGTAATTTGTGCGATAACCATCGTGGTATAAGTTTGATTCCGGTCGTATCAAGGTTATTTGCTTCGATTATCCTACGTCGTCTTAGCGCTTCACGTGAATCACAAACAAGAGAAGAACAGGCCGGATTCCGCGCAGGACGAGGTTGTATAGATAATATTTTTACGTTAAGGCAAGTTCTCGAACAGAGACATTTATATCACCGTCCCACAATAGTCGTCTTTCTAGACTTCAGGGTGCATTTGATTCGGTGGATCGCAATTTTTTATTCCATATCTTGTCGAAAAGCGGTGTGCCCACTAAATTTGTTAATATTATACAAGCTCTCTACACAAATACTTCTGGTCGCGTTAAGGTCTACAACGAATTAACGCATAACTTTACAACCAGCAGTGGTGTTCGTCAAGGTTGTCCACTTTACCCATTTTTGTTTAATTTTGTAATCGATGCTATTATGAACAACTCTCTCCCACACATTCAGGACGCTGGAGTTGAAGTTCTCCCGGGAGATAAACTAGACGATCTTCACTATGCGGACGATATCGTACTATTATTCGACAAGCAGCATGCTGCCCAGGCCACCTTGAATAGATAATCAGACGTTGTTCCGTCTTTCGGTATGAAATTCGCACCCTCTAAATATAAGATACTGTTACAAGATCACCCACCACTCACTCCAACGTTGCGAGTGCAGAATGAACATCTTGACATAGTCGACAGATTTACATATCTTGAGAGCTCTATCAATAACGTAGGCAATATGTCCGACGAGATGAGAATACGGATCGCGAAAGCTAGAGTGGCTACCTCGAACCTTCGTCATTTATGGAGAAACGCCAATATTTCACTTTGCCTTAAAGATCGTGTTTACAATGCATCCGTACGCGCAGTCTTACTATATGCTAGTGAAACTTGGCCTCTCAGAGTTGATGATCTGAGACGCTTACAGGCATTCGATCATCGTTGTTTGATAAGTATAGCACATGTTGGTTACCAACAACGAATAACTAACGTTGACATCCGTAGACGTATTTTTGGATCTGACAATAAGTGCTCGTCGTTAGAAAAACAAATAAGGCTCCATCAACTTCGTTGGCTCGGTCACGTTTTGCGTATGCCCTCATTCCGATTGCCCAATAGAGCTCTGTTCTCTCATCCAGCACCAAATTGGCGTAAGAAACAAGTTGGGCAGATTTTGACATGGCAGAAACAATTAAAGTCACTTACATCCAAATTGGGTAGTATAGGATCCACTCGTCTGCCGGGATGGGGTCCTCGTGCGCATCACAGTTCTTGGTTAGAAACCCTTAGCGATATGGCAGCGAATCGAGCTCAGTGGCGATCTTGTTGCAGATGTATAGTAGAATCATCTTCGTAACTTTCTTTTCTTAGTAGGGCAAAGTTAGCTGCGAGGTTTGGTTTGTTTATGTCGTGATACAGTGAAATCCGCAAGGAAGCTGTATTTCTGATGTCGCCTTGCCCAAATGCTAACTTGGCCATAATAGTGTTATCCTGATAAATTTACTCATAGTAGCAAGGTATTTCTTCTCTCTCTACCGCCCTCTCTCTCTCTCGTAAATCTCAATAATAATTTGTCTAAATTCACTTATATACTTTTTTCCACTCCTTATGGTTATATGGCAGTGAAACATTAGTCACTTGACTTTTGTGTGGCTGAACATGATGATGATGATTAAACCAATCTGTGTGTGCTTGTGTATGCACTTTGTATGGCTTATCGCAATAATACAAACAGGTTGAAGGAAAAGTATCAGAACTGATAGGGACGTAAAATTCTTAATTCTTCGGTCAAATAATACACGACAATCAAGGTAAAAGAATATCAGAATCAATTTGGAGACGTGGGCTTTTACGGGGAAAAACAGCACTCCAAAAGTTGCATGACTATATAACTGAAAATGTAATTATGTAAAAGACAAGGTAAACGCAACTGAACGGTCTGATTAGAATACAACTAGAATAAACAAATCCTGTTCGGAAAAATTGATATTCCACAGATTTTTAAAATTAGGAGTTTCAATCGAAAAATAGACTTCTAAAAGGACAAAATCCCAATAAACACTGTGGACTTCGGTAAGGTAATGGATAAAAGTTAAAATACACTTAAAATAAACAGCGTTATCACCTAGAGAAAATTCTATTTAACACCATTCACTTTATATACTCCATAGACATAGTAACCGTGACAACAGTAAAAAATTGAACTTCAACTAATTTTACGAATATGAAGAACCAACTTTGTAGCCCGTGCATGTGAGCGGGACTTTTAACAACTCCTACTTTCGAAACAGAAAAGCCAGTATGGCACTAAGCGAATAAATGTTTAGGTTAGAATAGATTTCTTCATTACGCCACGATACTGATTCTCCGTCATCATCTCCTAATAGGCATTCCGCATTGGCATTTCCAAAACGAACGATGTAGTACGCTCTCTAAACAAAGTAAAGTAACAAAACGTGATGTGCTGGATGCCTTAATATAGTATTTTTATCTGAACATGCGTCGCAACCTCCTTTGTATAGGAGAGGAACACCATAATTTGTAGATTGCAAAACCTCTAAAGCAAATACCATCAATGCACAAACTAATCAGCCCGGGAACAGTGCAGGCAAGATAGTACTACGATTTTTAATGTTCCACTTTGGCTAAAATGAAGATTACAAGTAGCACCTTTATGATGAAAAAGGGAATTTGTAAATAAGTTTATACTTGCTGAAGTTCAAGGACGACTATTCAGAAAATAGTAGCTGTTACAATTCGGTAGGTCGCAAGTAACGTAAGTAAACGATTGGCTATAGTGGGAATCAAGCAGACAACAATTTACTATTATTTAAGAACTCCTACCTCACTGCCGCCTAAGCATGTAATCATGGAATTTCTTCAATAACAGAATTTTTCCATTTAATTTAACATTAAGAGCTAACTGCGCGGTAGGCCCGAATACGAGACTTAATGTGAGATCAGATAGTTGTACTCATAGACCATTTGAAATTACCGATACAACTAGTTAGGATCCGCAGGAAGGCGAAAGAAATAAAGTTTGTTAACCCACCTACATAATCAGCATTAACGAATTTGTAGAATCTATAAGTACCAAATTCGCGCTGTTGTAAACTGAGCACGAATTCAGTACCAATTTGAAAACAGAACATGGCAACTAAATAATTTGCGATTAATGCACATAATCCAAAATAGATTTAAAACACTCAAATTATACAACTATTTAGGCCGATGCACTGACAACACTACAAAATATCTAAATTTAATTGCAACATTAATAAATGGTTATTGCAAAAAAACGACATGTAAAGATATATTTAATGATCTGTAAGTACATAGGCTTAAGCTTAGTAATAAATGAGTGGATAGAATCACTGGCAAATTGTAAAATGTTTTAATAAAGCTAATAAATTTTACCCGTAGTAGAAATCCACAAATTGAATGAGGGGATTTACCAGTTGCACGAAGAGTTGCGTTATTGACATTTGCAACTACATACATAAATCAAACCCAAGGTCTCCTATACAATTCACTTCAAAATAGACTGTCTAAAAGAAACAATCTGACAGGCTTCTAAATTCGACTCCGGTTTTCACAAAATGGCAGAAAAGTTTTGCCAACTCTACTGTTTCTTGGCTGGTGATTTTACGTTGCGATGTCATCACATAGTTTTGACCATCAAAAATTTGATTACAGCCAAAAAATTGCTTCGGTAATTTATTGAGTAGGATGTGTAATCAACCTCGTGAGAATGATTAGAAAGTGTATATGCGTATGTGTATGTGTGTGTGGGTTTGTGTGTAAGGGTCTTTCTCATTGTATTGAAATGATATATATATATATATATATATATATATATATATATATATATATATATGCGTGTGTGTGTATGTGTTTTGACGTCATTTTAACATTTATTCATTTAAAGATTTTCGACATTTTGACTATTCTAGGTTGTGTGTGTGGATGATAAATTGCAAAACATTTAAACTATTTAAAACTTATCCATCACAATTTTGTGTGAAATTTTAACTCAGAATAGAACAATAAACCATTTTCGAGAACAATAAATCTAACAACATTGTGTATAAGGCGTATACTTTTGAACGGTATACGCGCTTAAAAATCCTGATATTTCAACTTAAGTTAAAAACATTCACTGCAGAGGACAATTTAAATCACTTGCTGAATAAGAAATGTTACATATAACTAACTGAACGAAATGATCGCTAATTCACATGACACACAAATGGCAACAAAGAATAAACAGTACAACAACTTTGATAAGAGCTTTGAAAATTCACAAAATTGATGCGCTTAAATGAATCATCACGTGAAGACTAAGCCATTTTCCACTGAACTGAGATATTCTAACATAGCTGTATAATTATAACTGAGTTTTAACACATCCATATACAGGCAAGTGTTCTGAAAATAGCATAAACTATCCATTTAAGGTGAAATAGTAGAGGCATTTTATTTATAATCAGATTAACCTAGTTAGAACAAGTGAGAAAAACAACACGCCTTCCATCATTTACACTGGACGGAACAACTGCTAAATACAAGATACCATAGTCCCGAACAAAGTAACTAACGAGAGATTCTTGATTGGATATCTTACTAGAAATTACATTGCATAAAGCTCTTTAGCGATCTTATTACTGATTTCTAGCAAAGTTACCCATTCCAATTTAGTGGTAAAGTCCACTGCTAGGTGAGGCCGTATAGCCAATGAAATACAGTGAAAACACCAAGGAAGCCGTAAAGCTGCTGTTACAATATCGTTCACTTAGCCTAGTTTATATCGCATGAAGATCGAAGTAGGTTAGTTTTTTGTGCCATTAAATTATTTAATTCTCTCTAGGCCAGATAAACCTCTCAGTTTGTAATAATAAATTATTTCTCGTTTAATATTTGTTGTAGTTAAATCTCAGTGATGCATTACAATGGTTGGACAAAACAATGCTATTTAGTCTTAGTTCTGGAAATCCTTAAGACAAAACAATCAACTAAAAACAACTGTTCCGGAGTACATTAACATTAAAAAATTAAGCTTCTTCAACAAAATGAACTAAATGATATATCTGGCATGTAAATTATAGGCAAAATAGATTTAACTAATCCGATGACAACCTTAACGGTTAATTCCATAGATGCATATACTTTGTGCTTCGAGACTATTCATTAATATGAGAGTAACATAATTTCTACCTGAAGACCACTGGACCCTAACGCAAACTAATACGAAAAAGACAATTTTATTCCTACTATCGCTTGTAAACAGTTTAGACATTACAGACCCGGTGCCGACTTCAGTATTCAGTATTCAGCAAACGAGCAGGCCAAATGGGTCACAAATTCATCTGAAATCACTTTAACATTATTTACTAGCCTTTAATTAATCCATGTGGACCTAGGCAAGCTGTACTTAATTTTACATCAAGCAATTAAATTGTCATGAACATGAGACCAGGCTTTCCATATAATGAGATGCCTTTTCAATTCAAGGTTTATGCACTGCATTATTTGATGCGAGAAGCCGTTTCCAATTTTAGGGAGTTAACGTTAATAGTCAAGTTTTTAGTTCATTACTCGTGTATCTTCATTGGTAGGACGAAGTACAATAAAACGACACACAAGTGCTATTTTATTGTCTTTAGTGTCACTAATAGTGTGCCTATCGATCGAGCTCTGTGAATGATTACTGGACTGAGTACTTGAAACATCAACACAACACGAGGAAGAACAAGTGAAAAGAACAAATATGAAATTAACATCTGCGCTGCCAAAATATGCTCGCCATTTAAACGAAATTCAAATCAAACTACTATCGCTTTTTTGTAAATTATTTCAAGTAAACCTAGTACAGGGAGAAGCAACTGGAATTTAATCTGATTTTGAATGGCTGTGTCAGTTCCCACAAGTCTATGCCTTTTTGGTTAGTACACTGAACATCAAGACTGGAAGGTCTCATGGCTTCGGGTCAATACGACCATTAATATTAATATAATGCTATTAACATGAATATTAAACTTGATAAATGTTGTTAGGTATTTTACGAATGATTGCACAGTGCGGGCGTCACCTTGAGAGTTCCCACGAGCTGCGTTCGTGGGTTGTCGCATTGCACTATCCGTTTCGCAAAGATCAGAATGATCCTCATTTCCAAGTACGCATCGGGTTCGTCTTTCCACTGAAGGCTTCAAGATCGAACCTCGTTTCTTATTTTTAGTATAAATATGTTGAAGCCTTCGGAGGAAATGGACGCATCAGCACTCAGCCATCACTAAAACGAACTCGATGCGTCCTTGGAAATGTGGATCCATCGGATCTTTGCGAAAGTGAAATTGGAATGCGACAGCATAAGAACGCAACTCGTGATCACTCTCAATGTTAAATATTGATTAACAAATATCAATTAATTATTAATAAAGAGCTAACAAAGCAAAGTAATAGCACATGCATGACGAGGATTATCAAAAGTAGATCTATTAAACAAAATAATCTCCATAGAAACTTCATATAAACCATTGATACCGCAGCATCTGGTAAAACGAATAAAAAAAAGATTGCAGTAAAAATAATAGAAAAGTTATTGAGGCAACGCCATACGCTTAACAAATATTTTCTGAAATACTCAGTAGTACAACGTTCCTCGACCGTAAAACTTATTTACATATATTCTAGTTTCAAATGAATAATCGTAAATTTGACAAATTTAATGTCCTATTGAAAACGTCAATCTTTGTTAAATAAATTAAGTCCTCACACTGTTACAATGTAACTAAATTAGGCTTCTTAAAAAAGGGCATGCATATTTCAAATAAGGTCACACGCTATCTGAGAAACTCTAAACACCGCTTTGTTAATTTTCCCCATTTCCCACGAAATACAATGCTTTATAATTCTTAAATACAAACTGACGTTTATGCATATATATATATATATATATATATATATATATATATATATATATATATATATAACACGATACAAATGTGTCAAGCATCAGAAATTTTGATGGCACGCTGCATTAATTCCACTTATAGGAATTATTTCTTCCAAAATCTATACTGGTCCGTTTAGAAGAAATAAAGTTGCGTAATTTTAAAAATTTTAAGTTTTAACTGTTTATAGTTCAATTAAGCGGAAAAAAGACTTACACTACTATAACCCAATTACAAGACCAGGATTTCATTCTAAATTAGATGCTGGAAATACTATATCAGATCCACCAGCATATCACATTTTGCTACTTTACTTTTATTCTGGGGTATGTTGAATCGGTTGTTTTAAAACCTCCAATGCGGGGTATATTTTAGAAGGCCAGTATCGTCGCGTAGTTACCGTACAACAAGCAAAATGAATTCGTAATCAAACACTTTAGTGGTTTAGTGCTGGACGAACCTTTCCACTTAGAAAGAAGTTGTAGAAAGCTCCGCATATATGCACGGGCTACACAAATGGCTAGGTGGAAGACAACAGCCGATGCAAACACATTTGTACTGCAGCAGAACGCACCTAAAATAAACAATTAGCTAGCAAATGCTTTAACTGTTTCGCGTGTGCCGCTGAATTCTAAGAATGGTTCACACACTGGTTCTTGGAACGTAAGGTGCCTTATTTCGCGAGCTAATCATTATTTTAGAGCTAACAAACTACATAGGCAAACTAATCAAAGTGAATGCTCTCAGGATACCAAAACCGCTTCTCAGTTGGTACAAAAATGCGAAACAGGGGAGTTATTCCCTTTCTAATAGGATAATTGTCTAGCCAGTTATTGTGTTGCCTTCCCAATATTCAATGTTACAGCAAGAACTATACTTGACTAAGCGTAAATAAATCCTTACCAATTTCTGTGATAAATTCTGCAACAGAGTTCTCGAAGGCTAAATCTCGCACGTGTCGACTCTGAACAACACTTCTAATGAAAAGGATTATTTGGATTCTGGCCCCCAATGGGGTTCGGAAGTACTAGTGGTTGTCGGTGCTTCCAATGGTAAGCTAAGTCAAGGTTGCAATGCAAACGATGTATGAAAAAGAAATCTTGGGAAATATATTTGAAACAACGGCATCAAGCTCCTTAATCTTACCTTTAATCTTAATTAATTCGGTGTGTATTATACTTCGCAGCATTACAAGTGGTATCTTCACATGACAGAAACGTGCCATCGTATTTAGATCGACCAAACACTGCATTGAAATGATGGGTGTCTACTGACCAGACACCTTGGCAGAGTTTACCGCAGCTTCGAAACGTAATAACCTCTACAAATTACTCCCAGTTCCGACATATTAGTAGTGGCCATTCTACCACGAGATTATAGGCGCCCCAGATTTTACAACATAGATCGCCAAACACATCAAAAATCACTTTAATCCTCCACATATTCCAATTGAAGTGATTAGCAATGAAGTGACTTTTTGACCATGTTCCGAGATTAAAACCTAAATTCTCACTGTTGCAGAAATGAAAAAGACCGTAAACCCGTTGAGACCGATGGCCTATCTGCGGAATATTTAATCTTCAGCAAAATATACATTTATAAAAATCTACAATGGCTTGATGATGCAATAACTATGAGGAAATCAATCCCAAATGAAAGCAAGAGATCGTTTTTGTACCAATCTCAAAAAAGATGATACAACAACAGTGGTAATTGTTTACATTTACAAGAGGATTTGTGAAGAGCAAGAGGCAAGTAAAACAAAATAAGCTCCGATCGAGAATGAGTTACATGGACGCAATTCATGAACTCAGTCGCACTCTCTAGTGAAATCGGCCAAATAGCGCTTCTTCATCAAACTACACATCGAATTTAGAATTTGTAACGCGCAAATTTTGATGCCTAATAATAATGTTATTGACAAAATCATGACCAATCGAAGACTAATACAAGTGATGGTCTTTCTGAATCTATCCAAATTTATCGATGGTTCGAAAAGAACGCACCAATCTTTTCCAACGATTTTTTCTATTCCGACATTGCTGAGCAGATTGCGTCACTCTGGAGTAGTAGTGGAGTAGGTAGTAGTGACCGGCTTGCTAATACAAAAAATACGGACGAATCTGTTCTGATAGCAGAAAAGTAACATTGTCTCCAGAGCGCCAGTTATTGTGCTAAGGAATTGTCCTCTTGGTACGTTCAGATGCTGAAGGTCTTGAAAGCTGTCCTTATGGACGCTTTAAGTACAGTCGTAGATAGTGCGGAATAACACCCTATTATATTTTGTCAATGAATTTACTTCGATACGACTTGTTGCGAAGAACTAATATATATGCAATTGTGAATTAGTTGATGCTCACTTAATAACAAAGTAGTTCAAATAGGATCAGAATGATAAACCAAAGTCAGCATGAACGAAAGTTATTATCGCATTTGCACAATCGTTTCGTGCTTACTGGAGACTCATCAAAAGAAGCCGATACTACGCCTTATACCCACTATATATGTTGGTGAGGAATGTGGGACAATCGGAGTTAACTTCGATTATGTGACTTCAAAGCCAACTCACCATATATAATATGTACCGAGCCTGTAAAGTGTACCAACACTACGGTTGCCCAGATAGTACCTGGAGCCAACACTATTGTTACTAATTGAGTACATAGTTTCAACACAATGGATTTCAAGATATGTTAAATATCATTTAAAATTAAGCATTAAAACTACTTCTAAGCACCTGTTACTCCAGAAAATTTATAAAATGATTTCAATTGATATCAGTTACCACTTTCGTGGTAATCATAACATCATTCGATTAAATATATGACAGTTAGATACTGTTTGTTGCGGAGATCTAATACACATGCAATTGTCCACATTGGTCACTCCAAAATATATAGTTGGTATTGTGCCAGTAAGCACAAAACAAATGTGCACATAAGATTATGCCTAGCGTTCATGCTGACTATGATTTATCCTTCTGGTCCTACTTGAAATAATTTATTATTAGGTACAAAATATCTAACACGAAAGCGCAGAATGTATGTAGATGAAAGATTTTAATGTATTGTTGAGTATTCTCGAAATAACACGACAACTATCCATAATAAACATATAGTTTGTTATTAAATTTGTTTTTTCTTCAAAAAAAATATACTTCGTAATATTAAAAAGCAATAAGTATTGCAATGGTTATTATTTATTATTATTATTTTATTTATTTATTTATTAGATGAAAACACCTAATACACAAACTAATTCACTTGTCTGGAAGCCCTGGCGGCAACAGATATAACAGATTCAGCAGGGAATACCATATATATATATATTGATCGTTTCTATTTTCACCATTTTTTAAAAATAAAAGAACAAAACAACGTACTCCATGGAATAACATTTATTAAATGTTATTTATTTATTTAATAAATGTTATTCCATGGAGTACGTTGTTTTGTTCTTATATATATATATATATATATATATATATATATATATATATATATATATATATATATATATATATATATATATATAAAATTGCAGTGGCTGCATTTGAAAATAGTTTGTTTGTTTAACTAAGCAACAAATCTAAGGTCATCTATTCAAACGTACTGCAGATCCTTACTTAGTCTACTTAAACAACGATGATGATAGACCTATAGGTGCCAGTGCCTGTACAGATCAGTGAATCGATTTAGTCTTTCTGAACGTCCACTCGTTCATGCATCATTACCGTCAAATGCAGTTAAGGAACGCCAATTGCATGGACTGCAGCATTGTCTGAGAAAGTATCTTACACCTTCAGGTCGGCAAGCTACCGATGCCTCTCTGGTGAATGAATGAAATCGCGTAAGAGTTGGACCAACCATATCTTGTTCTGGCACTCGTATTCGCGATATTAGTTAATTAATCACATCAAAAGGCACCTAACTGAGTGAAAATCTGAAGAAAACTTATGGTTCAGTGAAGAGGTCTCGTTAGCTTTACCTTACTGGCAGATGCTTTAACTTGATCGCGTATGATAGACTAGGATCTCTATATTCATATTTAATTACGTGTGTAATTATATGTACACAGACGCGAAATTGCCTGCATGCATTTAAAATCCATTTAGAATATCGTTACATCCATTCCATTAGCATATATATATATATATATATATATATATATATATATATATATATATATAAATATCTCCACATACGGTATCACAAACATTGTTAACAGCGATAGATAGGTCAAAACAATGAGCATTTAACAGCGATATCCCCACAACCTGCGTCGTTACCAAGGGACAGAACAAAATTGAGGATCAAGGCGACAAGATAACACTCGAGAAAAAAACATTCCTATACGTAACAGTCAACAACAAACATTTGTTTAACTTTCAATCCATTAATACAAGAATGACCAGATCTCAAACATCACTTTGCAATACAACGGAAAAAGATACTCATATATACTTAGTAATCATCCAAAACACGAAATGACAGTAAATCATTAATCACTTTTGACTTTTGTATGGCTGGACATGATGATGATGATGATGAAAACATGAAATATAAGTTAAACCGAGTCAAACTGGTTGCCGCGCACATAAACAAATGAAACCTCAGGAAGTATATAAATGAAAGATCTTAAAGATATGTTTAGTACTTTACAAATAAATGGCCATTATCCACTTAATTATTAATCTAAAATAAAATGGGATCGGCGTTTATTTTAAACTCACGAACTTGATTTAAATAATTAATCTTTCTAATAAGATATATTTTCATAGTACCCTTCCCATGTACAAAAACAAAAATAAATTTTAGCAGATATAAGAAACGCTTCTTTCTTATTATCTTCTCAAGTATGTACTAATGAACATCTCTTTATATATAAATTGAAAGGAAAAACAAATATGTAAACATGGAGAGAGTGTGATATAAGGGAGACAACCAACCAATTGCGTGCGTCACCTCCAGTTCAAGCTCAATTCTTGAACTGCTCGCATAAATCCGACTGCAATTTGTGTATCCATAAGGCTTCGTATGTGGCTAGTTCCCTTTTGTTATCGCATTTAGTAATTATTTGAAATGCTACGTCTGGAGAACATATGTAGGATGTTTTATTATTTTAAAGGTTCACATTTCAAAATTATATATATATATATATATATATATATATATATATATATATGTAGGCTTTAACCGGTCGATAAATTTGCTTCTAAAAAAACATTGAAAACATGTTGATCCACAATAGAAAATATATTGAACACCAGTCATTAAATGTTTGTAATCAAAACCATGTTTCACATAAGTAGTAGTCACTTTTCATAATGATATCTCATCATCACACCCGAGTTCACTTAAATCAAATTTTAAGTAAGTAAGATTGTTAATACTAATTTGAACAAATAAGATTTATCTATAAAAATGACATATTGTAAAAAAATGCGGACTATTCTTAATCTCATATTACGAACATCAATAAACATGTCTGGTAAATTGAAAATAGTTTTCTGTGCATACAAGCATAAAATTACTCTAAACATGATTGTGCTACAAATATTTACTTAGATAAACATGAAATTGATTATACACAGTTTGAGAACAGACATTTAGATGGACTTTGTATTCTTTTGTTTTTCCTGTTGGTTGCTTATTGAAAAAAAGTATTGCTGATAAAAAGACAACCAGCATAAGAGGAATAGATATCAGCCACAAAACAATATCATGTACGGAAGTATAAATTTCCATACTTACTTTAAAATAAGCTTAGACTTCCGTAAACGATTTCTTTGTACATGACAAAGCAAAATTGTTGTTAAACATATTAACCAATATGGACGAAAAATGGACACAGCTAGCAATATAATCAATAAAACCAAACTCAAAAGGAAGAAATATCCACATCAATATCATAAACAGCAACAAACCATACTTGAAAAAATAACGCCTAACTACAGCATGACTATAAACATTATTTCAATTAAGGCGTGGGCCGTAAAAATACATTATCACCACTCAAAGAGGAGAAAGATGATTTAAAATCAATTACCATACTTTTAAAGAGCCTTCCACCAAAAATTGACCAAAACCGTCTTACCTAGTACCATTAGCCAAAACTTTCTTCACCAGCTGAAACGTAACTTACTCATCCGGTCCACTTTACCTAATTCCGTCACTGCTAATCTCTACCAGTGTTAACTGCGAGGTAAAACCTAATTCAAAGTTTCAAGTGGCATAGAACGGCCTTACCTTGATAATACTAACAAATTGCAGGCTAACATCGTTGACACTAGTTTGGACCTGCCGGTCAAATATGATGATAATCAATTATTAAAATAGGAACTCGCTGTCATTTTTTCGGTTGTAATGTTACAGCCTATATAAACTGCATAGAACTGTGTTATGATAAAATCAAAATCCACAGGTATCGAGTTATAACTGAAATTCAATAAAAATAATTTTTCCAGGCATGTAAACTAGGAGCTTTGAGAAATTTTTAGTCGTCATAAATAATATCTAGATGACGCAGAAGCATATCGCTTAAAAAAACTAATTTGTCTTGTAATGAACAATGCGACGAACACAATCAATAGGAATAAAAAGAAGCCAAACTAGATTAGTAAAAACAATGTTTGAATTTTTGCTTGGCTGAATTGTGCCTCTTCTATTCAGTCAAGCATAAAAGCCATGCAAAGCTTAGTAAAATTAGAACAAAACCAAACTACGATGAATATTTTACTAAATTTTAACTGTTGTTTCTTCATATGATTTATCTTTGTTTATAATAAAGAAATCAAACATACACACATACACACACACACACACATATATATATATATATATATATATATATATATACTAACAGAAATTCTAGCTACTATTAAGTAGTGCGCATTAAGAACGAAACTAGCCAATTTGATGAGTTGCATTACCTATCTAATATGAGTTATATCGAAAATATATAAATACATTCATAATAAAATCGTGAGATTTTAAAAATGTTACAATTTTATTACTTTGCCTATGAGAAGAATAAGAATTTATTTACTGGTAAAACCATTTTCGTCCAATTATGCACACGTTTTTATGATAGACTAGCCATAAGCCCAGAAAGTTTACGGTCGATCAATCAGCCAGTCATAGCCAGTCCTATTGGCAACGCCATAATGAAATTGACCGGCACTCCAAGAACAAATTCACTCCTCATCTATATAACGCTTCTGATAATCTAGATCACTACGCTAATGGTTGTTCTAATAGGCTGTTCGAACATGCATGGACGTTAGAGAGAAAGAGAGAGAGAAAAGGCAAGAGTCAAAATTGAAGCGACTAGCTCCAAAACTGCTAGGTTACCGAGGCATAAACCACGTTTTTATGTGCTCACTGTGCTCTAAACAGTCTTCGGGTTCACAACAGTTCCCGTCCAGTAGCCTAGTTTGTTTTTCCTATTACCATAGGCCACACTGGAGCTAGCTGTAAAGAATTTAATTTCTTGTGATAGCTTTCCGCATGTATGCAAAAATATACATATATATATATATATATATATATATATATATATATATATATATATATATATATATATATATATATATATATTTTATTATTTCTGTGTGTAAAATAAAGAGCTTATCAGATATATAGAATTGAAGCTAGTATTGTCTTCATTAAATATCTACATGAATATAGTTTTAGAGTATATTGAATGTAAATAAATAAATATGTGAATGATAGAGAGAGTGTGAAAACGAAACGGATGTGACGCACGCAATTTGATTGGTTTCTATTTTTCACACTCTCTCTCTATGTTCACATATTTGTATCTTGTTTTGCTTTCCAGTTTATATATAAAGATATGTTCATTAGTAGATATTTGAGAAGACAATGCGAAAGAAATATTTCTTATATCTGATAAAATTTCAACTTGTTTTGCACACAGGAAGGGTACAATGAATTTTATTAAAGCTCGCATTTCAAAAGAATATATATATATATATGCCCACTTTAAAATATCTCAATTTTTGGATCAGGATCTATGATTAATAGTTTATTTATATAGCCCCAATTAAGTGAAGGAAATGAAAATCAATCGAAACCCTGTTTCCATGTATGTTTGTCAAATTACGCAATAACCAGGACAGCATACGGTATTCCATAAGACAAAATTCGTTGCAACGGCATACTACTACACACCCTAATTCTTTATTCTAAATAATTTGTCCATATACCGACGAATCAATTTGGAGCAAAATTCACTTAAATAGTTTGGGATTATTGAGTATGTCAAATAAGGACAGATATTCTGGTAACTCATTTCAATTCGCTATGTTATACCATTTAGGAAATATCCTCATTTTACATCTATACAAATCTGTAAATGAAAAATAATCAAACTTTCTAACATAGATATGTAATTTTGCATTGTATAGTTTACGTGTATGCATGCAGTTTATCACGTGACAACGATGCTTAGTCTTGGTGTGCTGGCGTTTGCATCGTTATAACCCATTAGGCTGTACTGGTTGCGCTTCACCATTGTTGATGTCTTGTGCAAGGTCGGACACTGACGACAGTT
This sequence comes from Eudiplozoon nipponicum, assembly GCA_029291075.1. Lineage (NCBI taxonomy): Eukaryota > Metazoa > Platyhelminthes > Monogenea > Mazocraeidea > Diplozoidae > Eudiplozoon > Eudiplozoon nipponicum. The sequence continues at coordinate 18,880 of JAQBSW010001210.1, read as the reverse complement.
CAGACAAAATGTCGTAAGTCTTAACAGGATATCGTGACTCTGTGTTCTTTTAACGCCTACATATTTTAATTGTGTTTATGTTACAATGCTAATGATAAGGAATGAAAAGTAGTTGATCCTTTTCAAAAAAATATATTTAAAGAATTAACGTAATATTTTACAAAATTCTACTGCAATATCAATATAATTTGTACTGTTATACAATATATATATATATATATATATATATATATATATATATATATATGCATTTGATTAAAATTATGACGCACAAAACCAAGCTAAAGCTTTCAAATCAATTTTTACACGAAAGGATTAATTGGGCATTTTCGACTTTGTTGGTAAGCAGTCTCAAATGGAGAGGCCTGGTTAGTTTGTTTTATTGGCATAGACTCTTTCGAACTCTCCTTACAGTATGTCTACGTCTCATTTTATATATATATATATATATATATATATATATATATATATTAATGCGTGAAATCAAAATATGTATTTGATACGCTAAAATAAACAAATCGAAAGTTTTCATCTGGCAAAGACGAAAGAGGAACGACGTTAACATGTTCAGATAACAATTAAATTTAATCAGTCAACGAGTTTCGAAATTTTAAAAAAGTTTACGTTTTTAACAAGGTAAGTAAGAAACAATTAGCTGAACGCGTGCAACGGATAAATTTAAATTCAGCCTCTATAATTTCACGTAATTGGCTTTACAAATCAGTTACAGATACACACACAACGCGTGCCTACCTATTGAAATAACAGGTAGCTATTACGAGACTACCTAATCATAGGTATAAAAGAAATGATCAAATGAAAACTAACACATGTTTCAGCATTAAACAAACATTGGTTGCGCGGGAGGTGATAAAAATTACTTTTAATCAAGGTTGCGATCTCGTTATAAACACCTGATACATTATGTAACTGAATTTTTACGTATAAAATATGCAATACTTAGTTTATATTAAGATCGCAACCTTGATTATAATAATTGTTATCACCCCCCGTGCAACCAATGTTCGTTTAATTAAATAATTGACCATTTCAATACTACTTCCACATTTAACATGGTGTCCGTTCTATAATGAAAGCTTGAGGATGATTTGTTGGAACTAAGGAGATGCCATATAGGCTTCACTTATAGGAAAAGCTAAATAAGAAGCATTAGTTAGTATATAGCTTAAAATTGTTTGTAGTCTGCGGCAGGGTGGATCGATGGTTAAAGCACCAGACTCCGAAGCAGACGTGCCCACATTCGAGCCCTGTCCGCGGCAAATTTTGGACATTACGTATTGAGTTCCATATACGGACGAAACCGACCTAATGGATGAAATGCCTTTCCTATACTAGACAATCCATAGTTAATTCTGAAAAATGTATTTACATGCTTTATCAGTTTATTCCGAAGACTTGAGACAAATTCTGGACTAACGAAGAATATCGACAACGATATTCGAAATACTTCTAATAGAAGCCTGAACTGTGAATTATCCGACAAATGTCAGAAGGTAGAACAGGTAAATTAAATATTCAGTCTGAATGGCTGGAAACAACTGTGCAGATAGTGCTTCCACCCCCGAAGAAAATTACCAAGTTCAACGAATTTAGGTTATCAAGAACAAAACTAACATGCACCGGTAAAATAAAGACGAAGCTTCTCCTTTAATACTGCAGCTAAATACACAAGATCATGAAGTTTATACTCATCAAAAGGAAGGCCTGGCTTTTTAGCATAAATGAAAGTGAACAATGGCCCAGATTGGATGTGTCGCGAGGAAAATTGATACCGTGAAACTGTGAAGCGTGTGCGTCACGCTACGATTTAAGAGTAAATTAAACAAATTTGTTAACGTACATCAATTATTTAAATTCGCTTTAGAAGATTGGTTTGAATATTTTAATAAGACTAAAAAAATCAATGGGTGTTTTAAAATTATTTTTGCTATAATACAAGTTTCACCTTAGTAGAAAACTTGAAGATCTTGCAAGTTAAATGAACAATTTTATTCCATATTTCAGCATCACTAGAAGCTGAATACAAGAGATAATTTTTGTCTGTTTTATACTGATTCATCAATTTGCCATGGCTAGTCATAAAGCAAAAGATTTGGCCAAGAGATAAGGTTCAGTATTAGATCTTATCTTAGACTATATTGTGATTTTGAAGCGTACGAACACAGAATTATACAAAAAGATAAAGAATTTAATTAGTTTACCGAAGCTAAGAAGTTTAGATAAGATTTATCAGAATACCGCAACATCATATACTCGTTACTTTGACTACAATTGCAAATAAAGTTTGAAGAAATTTTAATACCATTATTTCACACTAATTTGATGTTCAATGATGCTCTGGGATATAATGATACCAATGGATATATTGTTTGTCACTTACTCACGCCGCATCATCATCATGTCCAGCCACACAAAAGTCAAGTGACTAATGTTTCACTGCCATATAACCATAAGGAGTGAAAAAAAGTATATAAGTGAATTTAGACAAATTATTATTGAGATTTACGAGAGAGAGGGAGGGTAGAGAGAGAAGGAATACCTTGCTACTATGAGAAAATTTATCAGGATAACTCACAGAAATGAGGCAAACTAAACCTCTCCACAACACCATTATGGCCAAGTTAGCATTCGGGCATAGCGAAATTAGCAATACAGCTTCCTTAAAGTTGTACTTGTCATGGTTATATGAGGACTGTAAAAGAACACTAGGTCGCCCATTCCTAGTGATGGTTTTTATTCTGAGTTTTCCTTCTCCTAGATAGTCTGCCAACCAAGGCTGATGAGCACTATCTGCCCAGATGCCAGTGGCCAGAGTTTCCTTCAGCAGCCGAAACTTGCCCTTCACGTCTGGAACGCTTGCTCTCATTCCGTCACTACACATTTAACAAAAAGTTAAAGTGCAGTTAGACCAAACTCGAGGCTTCACATGAAACGTGATGATGGCTGTCCCTTTATGGCCCGGCAAGGTTCATGCTACCAATCCCGGGTCGACTAGCTTGAGCCCGCCGGTCGTCAAGCCGGAATTTCTATGGCTACGGGCCTCACGCCGCACAATACTTTCAACGAATAAGGGACTAGAATGGTATAAAACTAGTGGGAGCCTAGTGGAAAAAGGTTACAGCGGACAGGCCTGGTTAATTCTGCCTTATTGGCATACCCTCTTTTGTAACCCACCATGCAGTAGGCCTAGATATGTTTGTTTGTATGCAATTATCATATAGAGCATCCACTGACACTATTTCAATATACATTAAACTAACGAAGTAATGCCAGTTTTTATTTCGAGCAAAAAAAAACAAAAACGTTCCTCGTTGTTCAGACACGAAAAAAGATTTTCATGCAACATACACATGGATCATTAAGAAATATGTATAAGATATGCAACCATGTATACATCAAATAAACATATTCATAAATCAATATCTATACGGTCGTGAAGACATTCGATAACTCAATATCATCGTCATCATTATGCACAGGAATACAAAAGGCATTAGCAACCAATGTTCACTTGTCTTATAATTAAAAGAAGAGAAACGACTCTTTATTTAAAAAGACAAAAATAATAATTGAAATATAGAAATTATTAGAGATTTATGAGAGAGAGACTACCTAGTTACTATGGGTATATTAATTTAGAAAACAGAAGTTATGAAAATTCCACACAACACCATTATGGCCAAGTTAGCATTCGGGCAAGGCAACATCAGCAATACAGGTTCCTTGCGGCTTTCATTGTATGACGTCATAAACAAACCAAACCTCGCAGCTAACTTTGCCCTATTAAGAAAATAAAATTACGAAGATATATATATCTGCAACAAAATCGCCATGTTGCGAAGGGTTTCTAACAAAGAACTAAGATGCGCACGTGGACCCCATCCTAGCAGACGAGTGGGTCATATACTGCCCAATTTGGATGTAAGTGACTTCAACTGATTCTTCCATGTCAAAATCTGCCGACCTTGTTTCTTACGCCAATCTGGTGCTGGATGAGAGAACAGAGCTCTACTGGGCAATCGAAATGAGAGCATACGCAAAACGTGACCGAGCCAACGAAGTTGTTGGAGCCTTATTTGTTTTTCTAACGAGGAGCACTTGCTGTCAGATCCAAAAATACGTCTACGGATGTCAACGTTGTTGGTAACCAACATTTGCTATACTTCTCAAACAACAATGGTCGCATGCCTGTAAGCGTTTAATATAAACTCTAAGAGGCCCAGTTTCACTAGCGTATAAAAAGCTGCTCGCACCGATGCATTGTAAACACGAACTTTAAGGCAGAGTGAAATACTTTAGTATCTCCATAAATGGTGAAGGCTCGAGAAAGCTGCTCTAGCTTTCACGATTCTCATTCTCACCTCATCAGACATATTGCCCAAGTTATTGATAGAGTTCCTAAGCTATGTAAACCCGTCAACTGTCTTGATCTTCGTTCTGCAATCGCACAGTTGGAGTGAATTGTGAGTGATCCACCGATTTAAATGCACCCTTGAGGTCTTATAAAGTCGGTTATTGTGGGACGGTGATATACATGTCTCTGTTTAAGAACATACCTTAACGCAAAAATATTATCTATACACACTCGTCCTGAGCGGAATCCAGCCTATCCTTCTCCAGTGTGCGATTCTCGTGAAGCCCTAAGACGACGTAGGATAACCGAAGCAAATAACCTACACGAGACTGGAGTCAATCTAATACCACGATGGCTATCGCACGAATTACAATTGCCCTTTTTTGAAGATAGGAACGTTAATCGACACATTCTAATCAAGTGGAAAGGTCTCCTCATTCCATATAGTACGAAAAGTTTTAGTCAACGCCCAAGAGAATATATTGCCATTACCCTTAAATAATCCCGGAATCAAATCATCAGAGCCTGTGGGTTTACGACGTTTAAGAGATATGATTGCATCTCGTATTTCTAACTCTGAAGGTTCTTCGAGACTAACATTCCACATTGTTGATATAAGAATGTTTTTGGGAATTGGAACTGACGTGGGTGACTAAGAAAATTGATTGATTTTATCGGTTATCAAATGGTTTATAGTTTCACTAACTTTAATTTTCTCGGATCAACACTTCTTCCATTTTTTCTTCATTTCTTGCCCAAAAGGATTCGAGATCGACTTTTAGATTGCGCTTAAGTTGGCGTCTAATATTGCGTCGAGTAATATTATAAACCAAGCCAGTTGGTATTTGTCGCCTTGTTTTGAGTATCTCAAATGATTATTTCAACGGGGACCTGTAATGGCACATACAGTATCACCTGCATTTTGCACAGTGGAATTTATCTTGGACTAAGGTTAATTCGGATTTTCGCCATCTGAACCAGTTAGTCTCGACGTCAGAATATCTTCATATTTTTGTCGGATTGATGGTTGTTCGAGTTTGCTTACATCTACTTAATTTTTGTTCTTCTTTATTTTCCCGGAAAATTTAAGTACAAATCCACAACGGATAAGTGCATGTTCCGATTCAACATGAGTGGTCCTAAAAGAACGACAACCCTGGATACAATCACGCCATCTATATCTAATTGCTTTATGATCTATTTGAGTCCACCTTGGTCCTGTAGCTGGAGGACGCCATTTAGCGCGACGTCTAACACTACATCCAAAGTTTGTTCTACTTAAATAATCTGTTCCGCGCAACTATCCAAATCCGTTCACTATTATCGTTGCGCGTCGAGCTTAAAATGTATCTTCCACCTAAATTAAATTATACGTTACGTAAGCGCCCAACTTGAGCATTCATGTCACCCATAAACAAGCCTATATCTGAACTTCGTGTTCTACTTAGTGCTTAGCTTAGCTCTGACTAGAAAGCGTCCTTGCTTTCGTCTGTGCAGCAATCAATAGGAGCATATGCAGATACAACGAAAAGGCAATGTTGATTACGGCTTTAGGCATTGATTTTAGTAGATGTATTTAAACGTGCCGCACACAATCGACTATTTGAAGGGTTCCATTCAATGCAGCTCGTGTGCTAATGACAATACAAAAGCCCTATTTTACCGGCTTAAGAAAACTCCGTGGAACCATATGTTCGAAGCCAATAACGCGTAGATAGGAATAGTGCAACCAATTCTTTAATGCACTTAGGATCCTGTATTCTGGTTTCAGAAATGAAACATATGTCGATTTATAATTAATCCATCGTAGGTATAAGGGCTTCTTGCTGTACAAGTTGTTTTAATATTCACACATCCCAGAAAATCAGATATGGAGTCAATATAACGAATGGTTTATGAAGTTATTTATATTCAACTTCATGTAAATCTATGTACATATTATGTTTTCATTATTAGCCAGTGTGTATATAACAAAGTACTATATTGTGTCTAAACACACATATATTCAAACTTGAAATCGTATATGCATATACACAATATCGCCCTAAGGTACAAACTATCAATGAACTGTTTTGTATAACCTATGCTAAATTGTAATTTCCATTAAAAGTGGTACTGATTTAATATTTCATATAGAGATGAGTACACCTTTAGCAGTTCAAGCTAGGCCAACTAGTTCAAAACATAAAAACAGTATTGTAACTGCTTGTATTAAAATGGGCTTACCAAAGGATGTAGACAGAAAACAGAGCGCTTTCAATAACACTGTTACAATAAAATTTACAGGCTAAAAATAAACAATAATCTATTTCAACTAAAAAACAAACAAATAACAACAACCAGAGATTATAAATGGATTGCAGAAACAGTCCATATATAAGAAAACGAGTTAGATGTTTGAATGACAAACTAAATTACCAATAGAAAAGTTTTTTTTAAGACAAATCATACGACTAACTTTAAATAATAATGTATATGATTAAGTGATTAAACGCTCGAATTTAAAGAAGTACTAAATTTATTAAGATCATTCTAGAGATATAACTGGATGGATCTGAAGTTGACGACGTCTATCTTTAACAATTTTAAAGGTATTCCATTATGGTTAATTTAATAGGCTGTTCATCAGTTTTTATATGCCGCTAATCTCTGTACACCGTAATATTTAATCCCAAATAAAAAATATATTTCTTAAAACATTTTATAACATCACCCAAATATACTATCCCTAAATACAAGAGCAACACGCAAAAAGCAACACATTTTAACTATAAAGGTAAAATTTATTTTATGAGAAGGCAACTGGACGGAAAGTTATACTTAAGGTAATATCGCAAAAAAAAATTAAGAGCAAAGTTTAATAACACGATTTTACACAAACTAGTGGTTCATTGATTTTCTAGTTTTGTTAATACTAACGAGTATAATCTTTATCACTTAATCATGATACAATAGAATGGTAGGAGCCTAGCGAGGAATACAGTTAAAATTTTAACTTTGTTCAGTGACAAATGCGAGCAATTCCGGCGAAAACTTATACAAAATCCATCTGAAAACGACGTGACATAATACAAACTTGCAGCACAGTATTTATTGAACATCGTAAACAAAGGCAATTTATATTTAATGGCAGTGAAGGACGACTAACAATAAATGAGACAATATATTATTAAACCGGAGCTTATTACATTCTGTTGCCACGGAACTGACAAAACAAAAAATAAATAGTCACCAGAAATAGCGAACATGTGAAGGGAATAGCTAAATTAAACATTAAAAATGAGGAAAGCCAGTCTCATGACTATATCATATTAATATTAATGAATGTCTTTGATAGCAATGCTATTCGCTTAGTGAAATGACGTAAAATAATTAGATCTCAACGAACGTGATATTGCAGATGATGACAAAGAATAATAAATAATTTGTGAAAATTTGATAAATACTTAATACACTGAAGCATAAATAATTTTTATGAATACATTTTTAAACACATTTATAAAAGGCAATTTTTTGGCCAAATCTTATCTTGGCTAGAATAACTGAGTCATTATGTGATAGAGTTAAAAGAGAAAAGGAGGACTAAGTTTGATTAAGCAGAAACAAATTTGAAACAAAATTGCATGAAGTCACAAACACAAAGACCCATACTATACCGATTAATATTCAACTTGTGTACAAATTCTTTATCAACAATTGAATATCGCTTAGCGAATTGTGTTTATGACTTCCGGTTTCTCGTTTCATAATATGATTGAATCATCCTACTTGGACTACATAATGGGACAGATAATTCAGTCAATACATGATCTGGCGAAAAATGACATTTTAATATGCGTTGAGCAACCACACTTTAATAACAAAGTTATGCCTAAACATAACAAGTATTTCTTTATTTTACACATCTAATAAATAAAAAATAACACAACTCAAAGTTAGACATACGACTAAAACACAAATCAGATTAATTATAAACAACTTTCTCTATTTAAAGACGAAAATATTCAATTATAAATGTACTACTCGGTGAATGATCTATATTATATGGATAGTTTCTTACTCTATGATAAAGAAACTTTAATAAACTTTTAATTATATATATATATATATATATATATATATATATATATACATATGTTTGAAGTTCAGAAACAACACAAGTATTCGCCTGAACACTGAAATCATGTATTTATTTCTAAACTGTGCTCTTTAACTGAATTTTATAACTACACGCCAAGTCTAGTTAAGTAAGATCAATAATTTTAACGGTTAAAATTTATCGATATGATATTTTGATATTTCAATCCTGAGCTCATTAAGATCTTCGCCTATTTGTATTGTAATCGGACTGCTTCAACAGAATTATAGTAAATTTTGTCTCCTTCTAGACGTATTAAATAATTGGACATTTTAGATTTCTTTCGTTGCTTCTCGTAAAAATAAAGCCTTTATTTATACTAATTATTAGCTAATACAAATTTGGCTGCACCAATTTCAGGATAAGCGGAAATCTCGCACATCGGCGAATGCTCAATTAGAATGGCAGTAACGATATCAGCCATCGAATATACTAAAAACCGTATAATACGTTTTAATCGCGCAGTGCACATTTCGTATTAAGTAGGTAGCGATGGAACGACAGCAAGTATCTCTTAGGTAAATAACAAGTTTCGGCTGATAAAGGAGATATGCGACGAAGTAAGATGTTCGGGAAGATGAACTGCGACAGCTCTTCGTAGCAGACCATATACGAGAATGAAAACTAAATATAAGTTATCAACTTAGCATTTTGAATGAGAGAGATAATATTCTTTCACGGCCCACACAACTATGAATATTCGTCCCAGTCAAACGGCAGTAAAGCATCAACTTTCGAAGACTGATGTATTATGAAAATTTTAACAACTATTCGCAGTACAGCAATCAATGATTGCGCAGAATGGATGACGAGAACTAAAGCTGAACGTGATGGTAAAATAAAATATATTTGATTGGATAACAATCAGCTATTCAACAGGCCATTTCATGAAACACAGACCGCTATTATATGATTGCACTTACGGAAGCTAACAGTGCCATCTGAAATCCCGTTTTGAAATAAAAGCGAGTAATAAAACTAGAAACACTAACAAATAATTAAGTAAAAAATCAATTACTAACTAAAACGTAAGAAGTAGCAAAATAAAAACCAAACAATCAATTTCATGACAAAATCGATCTACACAAACAAATTTTATGGATAAATAAATAAAGAACTTCGTAGCAAATAGCATGCCTTGTTAATAAAAATATGCAAAATCAATATAAGTATTGATTTGCCTTAAATAACTAATAAAAGTATCAGTATATTGCTTATGACATGATACAGTGAAAACCACAAGGAAGCTGTATTACTGATGTTGCCTTGTTTTAACGGTGTTGTGTAAAAGTTTATTTTGCATCACTTCTGTGTGTTATCTAGGTAAATATTATATTAAATTTACCCACCCTCACATAAATCACTCTCCTTTAATAATTTGTTTGCCTAAACTATTACTAATGTCATTATTATTACATTTTTAATTCTTTCTTGTGGTTATATTTCAGCGAAATATCAGTCACTCATGACTTGTGTATTGCTGAACAGGTCGATGATGAATGTAGAAAATGCGTAGATTGAACAGATTGTTAAGGGTATAACATAAAAGTAATTAAAACGTGTAATTGGTATTTTGGCGAAAAATCGATACCTTAACAATTTTAGTTATTCTGTAAAATTTCTCCCCACTTGATCAAGTGCCTGGCTGATTAGATTTTTAGACTCTTTTTCGAATTCACAAAATTAGAGAGCCGTCGTTCCAAATTCAAACTGCTCTACGCTCTCATATGTTTGAACGATCTCTGAGGGAGTCGTATGCTTGCTGCAATACCATCTAATGCAACTACAGGGTAGGCATGAGACGCAGTGTACAATTAATAGATTGAATTCCACGTTTAACAAGAAATGATCGCTAAGCTCATAACTTCCTACTCAGCACTTGTGTTACATGTCAGTGATTGATTGATATGGTTGAACCCGAGAAAGTTAAAAAGACAATAATGATATGTTTATATCGCTTCAAGCTCAACCAAATTCCTCCACAAGAAAAATTCACGGCCATAATTACACACATAATTTCAATTTAAAATTTCATTTGAATAATTAACAAAATCTAGAAATGTTTGTCTTTCTGCCATATATACTACCATTGTTAAAATATATAAACGTTATCAAAAAATTATTCATATGGTTGGTGACACAGATTATTTTATTCAAGATGTACTGTAAAACACACGTGAATCACATAATGCATGGGAAATAAGAAAGTACAACGTAAGCAAAAGTTGTCGCAAAGAAATAAACAAACCTTATAGGCCAAACAAAACATTACGAGCAATATCGAATGTATTATACCGAGCAACAATTACAATGAGTAACTAATATGAAGCAATTAAATTGAACACGACCAGCAATAGTTTATGTGATCAACATGAAAAAATTAACGCATGCCTTTTAACACATATACTCTTAAAATTAGCATACCCAGAAAAGCTATGACAAATTAACTTTCATTTTTTTGTCCCCAGGATATAGTATTATCGTTAAAACAACTACGTAAATATATCTGAAAACTAGCACTAATATATTCAGAATTAAATAGCAAGATAAACAGAAAAACAGCACTGTTAAAAATTCGAGCTCTACTGTCGCTTAACGAGGAATAGTAGAAATTATGGGCTGTCTATAAAAAGCACTAGATCCATATTTCACACATTTAAATATTACTTAAGCTATGTTTACGTTTAACATTAGCTGCCACTAATCAACAAATTTTAAAGTGTAAAGTAGCTGATTTCATAAATTTTCGATGAGATGATTCTATGGTTAGGTTGGAAGTCAAATTCGACGTAGCTGACTATATATTTAAAAAATATTGGAAGCGTGAGGTACGATGCATGTCCAGAATTCCGACTATAATATATACAAAGAGAAGCAAAATGATAATTTGAGGAAAATAAAATAGTCATCATAAAAAATTAAAGCGATAATCCAGACATTAGCAATGAAACAAAAAGGTTTAAGTTTATTTCGTTTCTAGGTAATCTGAACTTGGAAATTTGCATATACCAAAGCAGTTTTTTAATAAATCTGAAAATTCAATAAAATTAAGAGTTGTATAAGTTTTCACAAAAAATGTCCCAAAACAATAAAATTATTTTTTTAAATAAAGATTGCGAGCTTCAAGTAAACCCCAATCCTATTGTATTTAACCAGGTGTCGAGCAACATAACAAAACTACCGCCAGTCGCACGCACTTTTTTATATTGTTCGACGACTGGTTAAACACAATGGGATTGGTGTTTATACCAAGCTCACAAACTTGATTTAAAGAATTGTTACCACCACCAACGCAATCAATTATTGCTTAGCTAAATTATTTAACAAAACAGGAGCTCCTTCATTATTGTTTAGTCAAATATTATAGTTCATATTTAGAATTAAATGTGAATTTGTCACAATGTTTATTTTGAATTCGATCTGTAGTAATACATTTATTTGGAATTTATACTGTGTTCAATGTAATTTTTCTTTGATCAGCGGAATTATTCCTATCTAAACTTATCTACATTTTATGTTGCACGGACAGTTTTACCCCCAAATCTGTTACAATTATTTCTCAAATTCTATCTATATATCTGATGCTGCAATTACCATCTTCTGCCCCGATTCTTGCGCAAAAGCTGATAAAATCTTCAACCAGCCATACAAAACTTAAAAAAGTGTCCGATATTTCGGGATTGTCTTAAAAAATTTTGTGGCCACAATTGTTGTGCTAGGGCGATACTTTTATCAGTGGGGTAGCAAGATAGTTTGCTATGCGCAACTGCAACAAATCCAATATATTTATCTGGTCCCCTTTCGCGGTCTACGAAAGATGAGTTGACCTCTGATATGATCAAGCAATTAAGAGAAGATAGTCATCATATGATAGATGTTTCTGTAGGCGAGCGTCGCGCGTTCGTCCCACATTCCCACAAAAGACTTAGCAACGATGAGCTTTGGTCACTTCAATATTGCCCTACTTTGGTTTCGGCGAAAGATAATTAAGGTATGTAACAGTGTGTAAATGAATAAGCTCAAATCTCTTAGTCGGTGACTTCGTTCCCTTCCGCAAACAGACCAAATTATGAAGAGTGAAGCAACTCAAAGAAGTTCGGTAATTGAATACACTCTCGGGAAACCTCTATCGTCCGTTTATGTATTGCTGAGCCTCTCCGCTTTGAAAGAATCCTATTAGCAACCAGGCCAGCTCAAGCCCTGACTCGGTTTCGAGGCCTGATCCGTTGGGCAACGTCTACCAATAGGAAACCTACGACAAAGCTCATTGACGTCTGAAACCTATGCTTTCAGACAATATCATGACTGGCGCGATTTCCCCGATACCGACATCTACACAAAATAAGGCGATTTGCCCTGCCCTTGCTGAGCGAAAATTTAACAGCCCTGTGGTTGATGGAGTCCTAGAATTGACTCTAACAATATTCCCATTCCCCAATCTCACAAAATACTTTCACTATGTTGATTTCGTCTCGCAATGAAGCTAACCTCTTCCTAGTGACGCTACATCCGTCTAGCGCTTTGAGCCCTGCACAGACTCCTTCGTCCTTTCGTCAAAATCCTCAATCCACACATCCACCCGTCATAAGCTGGATTGATTGATGATGAACTCTTACTCATCAATAAGTGAATAGTCACCCTCAACCGTCCACGCTCACGCTCCTTCCGTCTTTGTAAGACTCCCACTCGATTTCCCTCTACGTTCCAATCATCTTCCCACAGAAACTTCTCGAGAATTACCATCAATTGCAGCATCAATCAGCATCAGAAAACCATTCGTTACGAGGACTTTTCACTGACACCTTGCTGAACAAATTTTTCCCTTTTCCCACCCGAATTAAAAGCCAACTCAAATGCATCCTCTCCAATAAAAAAAATAATGAATTTCCGGAGTCATGAGATTATTCCCAATCATAATTACTGTCAAGTTTCCTTTCTTATTTCTCTCTTATCTTCTGCCGCTAGGTAGACCATATAAACATTCAAACGTTTTGCTAATTTAAATAGTTAAAAACTGTTTGTTACAGAGAACTAATATATATGCAGGTATGTATTAGGTGGTGCGAACCTAGTAACAATTTAGTTCAGTTGTGACCAGAAGGATAAACCAAAGGCAGTGATATGTTTGTTTATTTGTACACACATTTATATTAACACCGTTCGTATACTAACATGTTTTGTTTTGTCTTTTAGCATGTATATCTGCATTATATATAAAGCCTAATATTTTAGGCAACTCTTTCTTCTGACTTGTCTAATCATTCTGCCCGTTTGCTGTGCTTGTTACTGTGATTCAGAACAGGCAGCATGAACGGAAAGTATAATCTCATGCACATTCGTTTCGTGATTACTGGCGACTCATCAGTAGGAACCGGTATTACGCCCTTTAACAACTATATATTTGGGTGAAGAATGTGGGATAATAGAACGGTACAATCTCCTAGACGAATGTGTAAACCTGCAATAGTGAAGCTAACATCATATAGTCTACGACAATGCAACTTTGGCTAATTTGAAAGAGTTTAGCCAAGTATGTGATGTCATCATCTGGTTATAAGCTATCATCACTCAAAACGTAACTTCTTGCCTTCACCGAATCCATGACGCCTTATCTTCACACTTATTCTCTGCCACCTCCATTTGGTACATACCAACTTCGAACAAGCTAAGCACTCTTTTTAAAGCACGTGACAACCTGGCATGAAACTCAACACAAGTCCACGCGCTCTTGTTCCGACATATCAATGATCATATTCAAGAATCGATCAATAAGCAAAAGCCCTGCGTTAAAAAGCGTATACTAAGCTTCCTCTTTTGCCATTGGGCAGATTGCTTCTCGATTTCTCAATCGTATCTGCCCTCAAGTTCTTGTTCTTGCAAAGTTCCTACTTCTATGGTTCAGTTACTTTACTTTACTTTACTGCGGCTGACTCCTTTTGGAGGATAAGCCGGCTCCACATTTCATGGAGTTTCTTGGGAATTTTGAACAAGTGGTGTCCATTCACCACTCGTATGGTTCAGTTACCACTTAAGCGATATCAACTTTGTTCCTAAGGTATCCACTTTCCATGCGCTGTCGAATTTCTATCGTCCTAGTAACGCCTACGCCATGCATTATTTTAACACTTCAATTGAATACAACCATACTTCCAAAATCTATAAAAAAAAGTCTACCGCATTTCCTGACACGTGTTTACAACAGACTACCCGAGTAGACAAAACCCAAAATTCACCATGAGTTTAAGGCGGTTAACCTGAACTCATTAATTATTTTCTGAGACAACACTGACTAGGAGCGTAACTTGTCCTCTTCACACAAGAAATAAATTCCGTGGTGGATATAAATCTGGTCTCTTCACAGACCTCTAGGGAAGTTGTCTTATCCCTGACGCTATGCTAATGATTTTTATAATTACTAAAGTTCATAACTGATTAGTTTACTATCGAGTTATATTCTCCTGCGCCTCCAGCGAAACATCAACAGAACACGATGAAGAGATTTTTCCGTTTGTAGGCTTGAGCTTCTTCGTCATTTTCTATTTTACCACAATACAATGTTTTTTTCTCATTTTGAAGCGTTGCAGAATTAAGGACCAGTATATATTAGTAAGTCTTTAAATTCTGCAGAGGAAATTTGTATCCAGATTTTTCTCTAGATTTAGTTGAGCTCAATTTTATCCGAGTCATTACGAACTTTATTTATCTGCACGAGGCACATATATCATGCTGCTTAAATCTGATGTCTATCTCAACTAGTATCAGTCCTACTGTTGTTATTATTGACAAACATTATTTATTTGCGGTCTTACTCATTCATACATAATCCTACTTTTGATTTTTAACATGAACTTTTCAATAGTCTGGCCAGATAGCCTTTGTATTCAAATGAAAATATATTATTATTTGGTCTTGCCAAACCTCCAAATTAGACAAGTCGCCTAGGTCTCTAAACGTCACATCTGGGCACTAATAACATTTCTATTTAGTGCATTGAATTATTAAGTACTCTGCCACAACTTAATCTACTAGCTTTCCTCATTTTACTTTAGCAAACGATCGGAAAATGGAAAACCTTGATGGACAATCTGACGGTATACAACTGACGATGGTTCCTGCTCGCCCACCAACAGTCATAATTTCAATTAGCTTAAGTCAGTGAATTCTGCACGCGACATTGATATTGTGATCCTCCACAAGCTTCAATCTAGTCGACATTAACCCATTCAATCTAACCTTACAGAAACACGAAAATAACGACAAAGAATTCCGACGGTCGGTGTCTGAAGCTGGTCTGTCCTTGTCTTCTAACATAGTCTCAAATTCTTTCATCCAAATACAGCAAATCCTGTATTGACCTTCTGACTGTTTACGAGCCTAATCTAGTCGATTCCTACCTATTCAAATCTATTTCTCCACAAAACAAGCTATCACGACTTTGATGGAAGCGTTTCTCTTCCACAATTCCCATCAGCCTTATCGTTAAATAGTTTGCTAGTCACTACTTTATTCTACTTTACATATCCCTACTTCTGAATTGTACCTTATCATTTCAGTTCTTGGGCGAGATGGCCTTTATTGCGAAATTAATGTATTATTATTATTATTTATTGTTATATAGCATTCAATAATTTGGAGGTCAATAAACTTAAATTCAAATATGATCTTGTAGAATAGAATTTTGTGAATGTGAAATAACCAATTCATATAAACTTTTAAAATGATAATAATTAATATATAAGCCTAATTTTGCACAGCACATATTTACAGAGTTGGTATATTTCAATAAAATGAAAATACATTTAAAGCATAAATTAGCCATGATCTACCAAAAATAATACAGTTGAAAGCAACGCACATTTAATAACACGTTCCGTTGTTGATAATTTTGGTTCTGGTTCCATTATCGTTAAGAAAGCCGCTTATAGGCAAAAACAAAAAATTCAAATACGATGAACCAACCAAATGGACTACTTAAATCATACAACAGGCTAAATATTGACCTACAAATAGCTCATTTAAAACTAAGTTCCATTATTTAATTCTAAAAATCAACGTTTTTTTCTTATTCCATATATACATAGCTTTTGAACGATACTCGACAGTATAACTTTCACGAATGATATGAGGTATTACATCATGCAACGATTCAGGATGGAGACGTACCTTGAAAAGAACTGTAAGCACATTTACCGAGATAAAAGATATAAAGTAGTTAATTGTAATTACAAATGTACATTCGAAGTATTATATTTTAAATATATCAATAAATACAAAAAGGTAGGCATTAAAATGAATTTTTTGGAAAATCTGTAAACGCCCCGGCTTCAAGTAAATGCGGTACGACGTTACAAACTCGGTTAAGGTGCTCTGAATAGAGATTAGTTACTGATATGGGGGCCCTTAAGAGGGCCTGGTAATGCGTTCGCTTGAAGTCTTCAGAGTTGAAGATGTCCTAGAGCCTTGGGTGGACTCTGGTTGAGTTGTCGCTCCCGTAGTTGAGCTGTAATCGCGTTGTGTATGGTGTCCTGCAGGTCCTGCACTCAATTGGCTCGTCTCTCCGGTATCCCGCATCAAGATGAGTCACG
Source organism: Eudiplozoon nipponicum (assembly GCA_029291075.1). Classification (NCBI taxonomy): domain Eukaryota; kingdom Metazoa; phylum Platyhelminthes; class Monogenea; order Mazocraeidea; family Diplozoidae; genus Eudiplozoon; species Eudiplozoon nipponicum. Next base: position 1,782 of record JAQBSW010001210.1, on the reverse strand, counting down.
GATGTAGTTAGCTGTTGGTGAAACTATCAAATCACCAGCGTAGGTATTGACAGCCGTGGTTAAACGTGGTTAAACGGCAATTTGCTTTTATCTCATTAGTGCAACGTAAATAAATTTAAATTTAATTTACGCAATATGTCGGCGATTGATTTGTGTCGTTACAAATCTTTTGTGACTATAAAAATTTGCTGCTGTAACGACACAAATTAATGGCCGACATATTGCGTAAATTAAATTAAATTTTTTTTACGTTGCACCAATGAGAAAAAAGCGAAACTTGCTGTTTAACCAATAGTGTGCAAGTAGGCATGGCATGCTATTTAAGCACGGCAATTTACCATGCAAGTCAGTCGTTGCAATTGCATTCTGCCTTCCGTCACGCGTGTGCGTTCTGTCGGCTGTCAATACCTACGCTGGTGATTTGATAGTTTCACCAACAACTAACTACATCCGTGACTCAACTTGTTGCGATATACCCAGAGAGACGAGCCAATAAAGTGCAGAACCTGCAGGACGTTATCCACATCGTGATTACAGCTCAACCACGGGAGCGACAACTCAACCAGAGTCCACCCAAGGCTCAAGGACATCTTCACACTCTGAAGACTTCAGGAGAACGCATTACCAGGCCCTCTTATGGGCCCCCTATCAGTAACTAATCTCTATTCAGAGCACCTTAACCGAGTTTGTAACGCCGTACGGCATTTACTTGAAGCCGGGGCGTTTACAAAATTGGCGACCGCGCCAGGGTATTGATTATTGTTCTGATTTTTTTTGGTATAAATAAAATTGAGTTCCTTTTTCATTTATTTCGGATAAAATCGATTATCATTGGAGTTTTCTCTACCGTGATCGTGGTCTTCTGGGAATTTTGTTGGATATATATTCGTGGAATTGTGTTGAATTTTTTTTGGGGGATATTATAATAATACATTGTCATCAAAGGCCAACGGGGCCTCTGTTCATCTTCCCTACGTACGAAACGGCACCGTACGTACTCGACAGGCTCAATTGCGGATTTTTGGAAACAGTGACTTTTTTGTTCTGCGCTCATTCAACTGTGGAAGCTGTTTGTGGGTAAGCGTTTTCGTTAAAATATATTTATATATTTTCATATTGCTTATAAATTTATGCTTTTAAGATCCCGTAAGATTGTCAGTTCCAATTTTAGATATTGATGTTCCTGTTTGGGATGGAGATAGTGAGCTATTCTTTATGCGCGTAGACTCCGCTTTCTCTCCGTTTCCTGATTATGACAGTCATCAAAAACTGTCGAAGGTTTTTGCTAAACTACCTTCTGAATTGCAGCGACGGATTTATCCTAAGCTTGAGGCCATTAGGAAGCTACCTAATCCCATTTTGGGCCTAAAAAACGAGGTAGAATCCTTGCTTGGACCCACGGAAACTGAGCAGATAATAAACAAATATGCGCAGTTAGATATGCCAAATCTTGGCCCCATAGAAATACTGAGGGAATTACGGAAACGTTGGTATAAAACCAACATTTCTGACCATGAGGCTAAGGTTGTTTTTATTAACAATCTTCCCCAAACATTAAAACTCTTTGCCAGACAGCTCCCCAACACTCTCTCTATAGATGACTTATCTGAGAGATGTGAGTTAGAATATAGGGTTTTGGAACCCAAAGTGAATCCATCATCCTTTTCTTCACCCCCGCAAGATGATAGAATCTCCTCTTTAGAGAGAACAGTGGCGAACATGGCCAAAGTTCTAGAAGGATTGGCCATTACCAAATCCGAGATAAATCAAGTGAATGCTCGA